>OVAN01009623.1:0-16706 GCA_900406275.1 Anastatica hierochuntica | reverse complement strand
CTAGAATACCATCAAACGTATTCTACCGAAATTAGAAATATAAAAAACTTTTGTTTACGTTATACATCAAAGGTTGATCAATGTACAACACTTAGTATACGATTTCTAACCTAAGTAGATGGCTAGAATGAGTATTANTATACGATTTCTAACCTAAGTAGATGGCTAGAATGAGTATTATATGCTTAGCTAGTATATTAAATAAAATATTATTTACCTATTTATTTTTTATGAAAAAATTACATAAGTAGTCTTACTTATGTTTTTAATAGTTATATATTTTTAAAATTTTTAAAATTTAAATTACTATTTTTTTCATTTTGTAGGGGTATGAGGTGTCAAAAAAAACCAAAATTGCCGAAAACCCTATTTGGACAAATCTAAGTTGAAAGTGTCTCATTTTTCTAATTCTCCCAATTTTTTATGAAAAAAGGGGTTAGAAAATTAATTATGGATTTTTGTTGGTTATTTGTTATAATTACCTTTAAAAATAAAGCCAAAGGCCTTAACTTTAAAATAAGACAAAAAAATATATAATTTTTAACTCAAATCTAGGCATAGCGTTCGGGTATTCAATTCGGTTATGATTCTTTCGAATTCGAAACTTAGAATTCATATTGGAATCGAACACTACTTAGTACGGTTTAGTTCCAAAATTTCGATTCCGAATCTGGTTCTTTCGGTTCCGAAATTTAGGATCTATTCGGTTCTTTCTCGGAACTCAACCATTATTTTCGAATTTTCGTAAGGAAATAGGTTATTGGGTTCGGGTATTCGGTTAGATTCCGATTTTAGATCTTTTGTTTCCGGAATTTATTATCTATATTGGAAATTTGGAATTGTTCTGATCTTGGTTCCAAGTTTTCGATTTTAACTCCGGTTCTTTCGGTGTAGAGATTTAAGATTCATTCAGTTCTTTGAGTGGAACAACACCCGGAATCAAAAACCGAAAATTTGGCTCAGTTTCCGTCGGTTCGATTCTGATCGGTTCTTTTGCGGAGGCAAAATAAATCCTTAAGTTGATTTGGCCATTTTAAGTCCTTCAAAGTCAATGGTTAGTTAACACTTAAAAAAACGTTAAGTATCAATATTGTGTCGTTTTAAACTTAACTAAGAAACACAAATCATCTTTTAACGTCTAATCATCTTTAACGTCTATTTAGTGTTAATTAACGGTATACAAAGATCAACCAAAAGAATACAAAGACATCCTCAAACTTTCTCATCTTTCTCCGCGAAGGTTTATACTTTGATAGCTACTTGCATGAACCTTATTAATTGAGTTGTGTTTGACCAAAAGCTCCTACAGTAGCCAAACTCCAACTTTTGTGTTCCAGTTTTAAGATTCTAAAACCATTGTAAATTACACAATTAGAGACACAATTCTTTGGTTGTTTTCAAGATCAAATATAAGAAGCTGATGATACTAAAAGGACGAAAAGAGACCAAAGACAATCAAATCTGATATCTAGAGGAACTCAAAAACAGTCTGAAAAAACACAAAAACAAAGCAAATTTCTCTGCCTTTAAAATCAAAACAGAACTGAAAAAACAAATCCTACCCTGTTTTTATATCTCCTTTTTGTCTAATTCTTCCCAAGATTTTTACAGGGTAGAAGGATCAACAGAAAACGAAGCAAAAGAAAAGAAAACAGCAGCATATTGTAAAGACGCTGCGAGTAAACGAAAAGACCGAAAATAAAAGAAAAACTGGGACTTTATAACCTCTAAGGGAAAACTGAAAACAACCGGATCGGTCTCAGGTACTGAAAGCTCCTCCCCTTCAATGCTTCATAGCTCACGGCAGTCTTGTTCTCAAGAGAAACTGTAAACGGGTTTTGTTCGTAACTTGTTCGTAACTTCTTCTCTCTTGTTGCGTTGTTTGTTGTATGCTCTCAAGCCGTGAGCAATATAGTCTAATCTAGCAACCATTTGCCACTACGCCAACTGGTTTAGCAACAGACTCATCTTCAGGAACCTTGACATCGCTGGTAGGTTCAGCAGCTGCAGGAGATTCCTTGTTAGCCAAATCAGCAGTTGCATGTTCCTGTTTTCCATCTGTTGTGGTCTTCTTCTCCTCACTTACCTGTTATGATTTGGTTTACTTAGATGTTAGTGGAAACACTCGAGTTATGTCCCAACAGCAAAAGTTTATCAAATCGTATTTTGTTCTTGCCTGTTTCTGGGTCTGTTGATGCTTGGCTTTCTTCTCCAAGATAGTCTTCTGCCGAACCTCGTAGAAGGAAAAGTCATCCAGAATGCATGTCTTGCTGCTATGCTCCTTGAATATTTTCACAATCTTCAAACCTTGCTCCAATTTGACCTAAAAACATGATCCAAAAGAAACTTCAACACAAGGAAAACAAAATCGAGAACATGCCATAAAGAGATGCAAGAGCTTTACGGGGTCTATTACCTCTTGTGTGTCCCTACTGTTGGTAACAGGTTTGTTCTCATTGTTCTCAAGGGTAATATGTTTCAGCAAGCTGTTTGGAACATCCTTCACAATATGCCACTTGAGAGGGAAAGAGCCAGTCCACTTATCTTGCTGCCAGTACTCCACATTTGTGTTAAAATCAACTGGCCCTGTCATTTCAGCAAGCCCAACAAATTGCCCACTTGCATTGACCTGGAAGACAAAATTTGGAATGTATATAGCTAAATATCATCAAACAAAGTATAATGTCTGATTACAGGATTATGTACCTACCGAGAAAAACAGAAAGATAGGACAGCGGCCAGGTTTCTGCTGAGCTTCCTGGTATGCTGCAGCAAGCTTCTTGTTTCCATTTGGTGTGCTAGCCCAAACATTATATTTGATGCTCTTGTGCACATCATCTTCGCTGTACGACTTGATGATAAAGAACATAGCATTCTCATATTCCACAGGGAAATCTTCTTTGTTGTACTGTTCTCTGTCAGGAACAACGCATGTGTTATCCACATCCCCAGCCTCGGTTACAGTAGATTGCCCAGTATGCTCCTTAACGTCTAAGTTGTCTTCTATCTGGTTCTTCGTGCCCTTTGCTCTAGGTCCCCTGTTAAGCTCATTCAAACCATCTACGTTGTTCTCATTTCCGTAGAAGTAATTGTTACCCCTTCCCCAGCTTCTATTTTTGTTGTCTGTTGTGCTCACCCATCCTCTTCCATTCGTTCTCGAGTCATACCCAGAATAACCATAACCCCCAGATCTCCCCGTGCTACCATACTGACCATATAACTTGTTTGGATACATCTTGTTGTATGCACCGTAGCCCGCCATCGATGCGGTCTGGTGCAAACCCTGCATTAAGAAATTATTGATCAGAGCCATTTTTACACACAGATAAAATAGTCAACAGAGTTTGTTAAAACATAGAGCTATAGAAAGATATCATACTGTGTAATGAGAATTAGAGCGGTAGTTTTGATTCTTCGATGAGGGTACACTGTTTGCTTTAGAATAGGAGGATGCAACTCCACTACCAGAAACAGGTTTCTGCACATCTGAATATTTTGAGCCATCGTGCCACGACAAGGGAGCATAATACCCATCATATGGATGATAACCAGATGCAAAACCTCCTCCCAGAGCACCATTTCCATACAGATTACTTGAGGTGTTAAGCGTGGTCTGTTTATTTGGTTTCAGTTGAGCTGATCCATTGCTTCCCTTTGCCATACCAGCAGCAGAAGCAACGTTATTGCTCTCCGCAGGTTTCTTTACCCCACCGGCTTTGTTTGCAGAGAGATCCCCCTGGTTGGGGGTAGCAACAGATGGAGCAAAAGGTCCGCTGCTTGTTGTGTGGGGGAAAAAGGTAGGATACTGGTACTGCTGAGCACCATACAACTGCCCATCCCCACCACTCTGTGGAGCAGGGCTTGTTGCGGGCGAGTAAGGATATGAATAACCGTAACCCTGAGGATACACAAGAGATCCATTCTCTCCATACATTACCTGGTAAGATATCGAAACTGTTAAGCAGAGCTGATAACGAAAGACACACTAGACCTACTAAACACAAACTTACAGAATTCATATCAACAACCTCAGGATTTGGGTACCCTGTATAATCGCTCCACTCATGACCACTCCCATAACCTGAAAGTCAATAAAACGAGAAACTTGTTAAGCATTGGTGACACAAAACTTGTGAAAGTGATGTTTCCAGATTGTTAAGAGTACCTCCATAAAAATAAGGAGAGTAGGCGTTTGGAACATAGTAAACTGAAGGGTCCATAGCATCACTGGGAAGCATTGGTGTCAAAGATCGGTCGTAAGAAGGAACTTGACCATGTATATCCACACTTCCATACTGATAAACAGCAGTCTGCACATACAATTACAGTTTGTTAAAAAAAAAACCGGAAGCACAAAACAGACCAAGAAGAGCAAAGCTAGCTTCACACCTACCTTCTTGTTTGGTTCAGGAATCTCTGAAACTTTTGCTTGTGAATCCAAAGATAGTTTCTGCATCATATCGGTAGCTTCTACAAACAACATGAGTCAAGGAAACAAAGACTTTTGTGTCTAAACTTAAAATTCCAATCATCAAAACAGTGAAAAGCTAACATCTTTAACCCTAACATTTCAAATCAATCAATTGTTAACTTTGCCCGCCACAGTAGCTAATCGATTTTCACCAATTACTTCCACAAGAGGCAAAGAAACTAAAAAAAAACAAAGTAAATCTACACAATATGGAACAATTCGAATCAAATCACAGAGAGAACGAAACTTGAATCAACAAGATCCAAGAACCCAGAAGAAAGAAGCCAAGCGAAAAACACAGATCAAGAATAAAGGATACGATCAGCAGCTTGAGCAACGGTAGCCATGAGATCAGATTTCGATTTCGATAGTAAAAAATTGATAGATCCTTGTCGGATAAGGGATGAGATCAAAAAGAAAGAAAGAGATTATAGATGAAGAAACGAAGAAGAAGAAGATAGAAAATCTAAAGAGAATCAGAGAAACCCAGATCGAATCTAGGGTTTAAGAGAGAAGAAAGACGGGGAAAAAAATGGCCGCAGCCGCCGAGAGAAGAGAAGGGTTTTTGTTGTTCGGGGAAGATGAAAAGAAAAGGGTTTTTGTATCTGTTACCTTTGCGAGTGATTCAATTAGATCCACGAATCAAACACCTTTTTTTCATTTTTTATATTATCATCTTTTTAAAAAATAATTCAGATTTTGTATATTAAATTATTCAGTTTCTTCCACCGTAAGATATTTCCTCTTTTTGATATAAAGATTTCAAGATTTAAAGACTTATTAGATCCTTTATTAAGTTTCTAGGAAATTTCATTGCTAGTCTTTTTAAATAGATAAAAAATCTAAAACTTCAAAACACTCAATATTAAGCAAACTTTTGTGAATTTTCCATTCAAGAGGTGTTTCTTTACATTTCCCCTATATTTGTTTTAAAAAAAATTAGGTCATATTTATCAAAATATTTAAATCCAAAAATATCATATATGCTACCATTTAAAAAATGTAAATATTTTTTTTAAAGGTATTTCTATGTAGGCATAAGCATTTTCACCCGTATTTTGAGTATCATACCCTAAAAATCCGAACCGAAACCGAATAGAAATTTGCAAAATAGCCGAACGAGTCTTAAAATTATATATCCGAAAAATCCGAATTAAACCCGAACCGAACCAATAATGGAATGGATACCTGAAAGTATAAAAAATTAATTATATACTTGATAATATTAGTTATATGCATATATTGAATAATATAGATATCTAAATTTTTTTGTTGTATATTATTTTATGGATATTTTGAATATTTTCAAGTTATTTCGAGTAATACAAATAAAAAACAATCAATTTGAACCGAATCCAAAAAAGATTTAGATAATTTCAGGTAAAAGTTCTGTGTATATTTTTAACGATCCAAACCCGATTTTTACATTCTTATACCCGGAATAATCAATCTGGATTCGATCCTAAGATCCGAATGTACATTCCCATTTTTATTGATGAAAATGGGCTTTTTATCAAGTATTCATCAAGAGGCCCAAATCATTAGACTAGTCTCTGAAACGGAATGTGACCCGGATACTTACTATACCCAGGATCCGACTACCCATCAGACGTTACATTTCTTCACCTTCCATTTCCGGCGAAAATCACACCGGTTCTCCGTCGCTTCGTTCCACTGCACGGTGAGTTAATTCTTGGATTTGAGCGTTTTTCGAGTGTTTCCTCAGATGTTAATGGGGTTAGTGTTGTTACTTGTTAGTGAGCTCTGATTTTAAAGTTGCAAACTTTGAGTAGTTACTTGGTCTCGTCGAGTGTATGTGCAGCCAAGGAGTTGCATTTCAACAAGAGATGAGACTAAACCATAAAGAAACTTTAAGTGAAAATTTAATGAGTTTTGTTTGCCAGACCAATGCCTAAGGATTCGTTTCTTTGTTGGCTTCTGATTACTCTGTTGATGACATCAACAAGGTGTCAACACTTGAACCAAAAGGGAGAAATGCTGTTCTTGAGAACCAGTATGGTTCATCAATGATGGTGTGACGGTTGCAACCAAGACCTTTGGAGTTCCCTGCTGACTATAGGTTGAAGCATTGAGTTTGAATTACCCTCTGGAATCGATAGCGTTGTCAGCGAAAAGGTAACAACAGAACAGGAAACCTCCACTCCTATACAGCTCTTGATCTAAGTGAGTTGCTTGAGAAGCCATTCATTATTCGATGCAGGTGGTAGCTAAGGATTATGTGAAATTCGGATACAATGCTGCAACCGGCAAGTATGAAGATCTGATGGCTGCAGGGATCATCGAAACAACAAAGGTCAGTTTTTTAGATAAAGACAGCTCGCTCTGTTTGCTGAACCGTTTGATTAATAAAGATCTTCAAGAACATGAGCGGATTTCTTCATTTTCAGGTTGTGAGATGCGGCTTAGAACATGCGGCCTCGGTTGCAAAGACATTCTTGATATCCGACTCAGGCTAGTCTAGTCCACGTACTCTGATTCATAACAAAACTCATGTTTCTTTCATCGACTAGGTTTGCTCTTTAAGACGAGGGATAGATATCAGACAATCCGAAACGAGAGTAGCTCGCTGGGATACGGATTCCTTTAGCTTGCAAACAAACATTCATTGTTAAATTCTCTTGAATCTGACTAAGAAAGAACTTCACTAAGTGGTCAAAGAAACAAGTGTAATAGAAAGCAATTCTTTTCACAATCCTAAAACCGCAATAGAATGCTATCATGCTATATCTACTTATCTAGAATCATCAGATAACCGCAGGCGAGCTAATGTAGATTGGTTTATGAACATAACTGCATATTCTACTATATGTACCTCAACAATGTATATGAACTCTACATCCAAAACCACAAGGCGGACATTGCTAAATCTCGAGCAAACTAAGACGAATTGATCACAGAATAACGCAAACGCAGCTTTTATCGCCATTATATCTGATATCTTCTTCTTCACTGCCAAACAAAATGAGGAATTAGTTAAAACAAAATGCCAATGAGCAAACTCTCAATGATCAAAGATTCCATCTTCATATCAATTATCATCGGTTTTTCGCCAATTGAACAACTTGAAGAGCAATATAAAGACTAACCTAGACTCGAATTCTCGGATCTCAACAAGCTCTTTTCCTATCAAATCCACCCATTGTACTTTCTTCTTCTTCTTCTCTCTTCTCCCACCACCATCTTCTGAATCTAAAACCTCCTTTTTGAAGCTACTTTTCAGAGTTTCCCCATGACTTTGATCTTCTTCTTCTTTCTCCTCTATGGCACAACCTTCTTCTCCTTCTCTAACCTCATTCAACAAACCATCCACATGATCAACATCATCTTCAACAAGTGCATCAACATAATGATCATCATCATCAACAACACCAACAAGAGTAGTAGTCGAAGAAGACACTTGAGGAATGTTCTCCAATTTCAGAGAACCAGGAGCGTAGATGTGAGGAGAAGGCTTACAGAAACAAATGAAAGAAGGGCAATGGATCTTACAAAGCAAAACCCTCATCAAATAAAACATATGTTTGGTCTTCTTTGAAACAAACCCTGATCATCGATCAATTCCAACACTGTCTTCTTTTGTCTTTTTAAAGTTACAAACTTTTTGTAACAGTTTTGATTTCTGAGAAAGGAAACAAAAACAGAATCAAGGGTTTTGAGAGGAAGAGTTAATAACCACAGTATGTATATCTCATCCTCTTCAATAGAGAATCCAAAGATCATAATATAAAGTAAACGTTGATTATAAGAGGAAACAAACATAAAGTTCAGGGACCACAGAAAATGCTAATACTAATTGAAAAAAGGGAGAGATTCCAATTTGATTACAATCAGTCATGGGAAAGCAAAAGAAAATTGAATATAAAATTACTTACTTTATATGATTACTTAAGAGAGAAAGAGAGAGATGAAGCTAGAAGTATATAGTCTATTGTGTGTAATTGGACAAAGAATAATGATGCGACATTGGATGCTTTTTTTTTTGAGTTCTGACGTACGAGTATATATATTGTTCGATATCAATCAAACTCCAAAACCATACGACTTGTCTCGCACATGTATAAAAAAGTTAGTACATTATTCATTTATTCCACGTAGAACCGGGTGTTCAGGTCCTATTCAGGTTGGGTTCCATCCTATAAGATCCATTCGGATTTTTGAAAGGTTCAGGCCGGGTTTGGTTCGAGCTTTTTAAGAGTTCGGGTCATGTTTAATAAATTATTGAAACCCGAATACACCTTGATGGATCTCGTGTCCAACTCATAAAGTATGGTGTGAGTTTTGTTAGATTATAATCAATAGAGGAATTTCAACGACCAATTTTGTATTGCTTTCGAAAGATAAACAGAATGTTACAGAAAATCTTCTTGGTATGACAAAATACAAAGAAAGTTCAAGTCTCCAAAAAAACCCTCCCCCAAGCTCTCTTCCCCTCTCTCCCTTTTTGTAGCTTCTTTCCTCCGTAACAACTCCTTCATTTTTCTCCTCCAAATCTTCCTCCAAATTGAATGCGTATTCAATTGATTAAGATTCGGCGGTTACTTCCACTAGACGGGCTTGCGACCCTTCTTGTGGCCCCCTCTCCTTCTCTGGGCTTTTAGCTTCTTCTTTTCCTTAATTAGTGGGTCCTTGCGGCCCACAGATTCCTAGATTGGTTTAGCCTAGACCGGGTATGGTGGGAACCACCTCCATCACACATGATTTTCTCGGGTTTTATAGGGTTTTCTTCAAGGTTTCAAGTTTTTTGAGTATTGAGTTCGGATTCGGTTCCCGAATTTCGGATTCCGATTAGGTTCAGTATTTTCGGATTTTAGGGTTTTTGGGTACCCGTTGAGGTTCAAGTTTTCTCCGATATCCGAAATACGGGATACCCGTTAAGGTTCAAGTTTTAGGAAGAATGCATTCTAACATGTTTTTTCGGGTTCAGATTAGAGGTTTTCGGGTCGGGTTCTAGTAAAACTCTACAAGTAACTTCATCAAGATCCAAGAAGCTAAATAAACTCAAAAAGCATTACATTCATTAATTTATTATACCCCACCTCAAAAAAAAAAGAAATTACCATATCAATGGAGAGTAATGATTAGAAGTTCTTTTTGTTTTTTAGATTTGTCCCTAACCAAAACAACAGGAGATCATGTTTTGCCGACACAGAATCAATAACCTTGAACGTTTGGCTAACAATACATACCGTATATGAACATTTCTGTATGCTTAAAACACTACACCATAGTTAGTTCTAAGGCTTGATATTTACTTATGAACTTTCAGAACCGGAAAGGCAATGACGTCTCTTCTACTCGCAGAATTCGTCAACAGCATCACCAACCTGTCGATTCCAAGCCCCTAAGAGAAACAAGTAACAATAAAAGATTTGAACATCTGAATTGGATATAGAAGTTCGGAAATGTTATAGACTTGAATGTGCAAATTAACTAACTGATGGGATAGATTTAAGAAAGAAAACTAGATATAAGTATACCATTCCGGACGCAGGAGGCATTTCGTATTCTAGGGCAGTGATAAAGTCTTTCTTCAAGGGGCACTTCATATGAATCATCATCTTTCTTTGCGTTTTAGTTGCCTTATTTTCTCTTCATACCGCATCCTCTACCATGTACACGAAGATAACTAAAAAGCAGATCATCTACTATGTAGAATGTTATTCAAGAATACACAAAAGTACATTCGTGGAAGACTTCATTAGTTATCTCGTTACCTGGTCTATAGGATTGGTCGGTTCAGAGAATGTGTTTGCTATTTCACGGCCACATATGAACAACTCGAATATTTCAGTCAAACCTGCAACGCTGTTGCAAAATGAAAAGACATTAACACTTCTCGTTAGAAAAGATGAATGATCCAGAAACTGGTGATAGTATAGGGGGAAAAGGTAAAAGTCGAGTCATTTCCAGGAGACAGAGCACTGGAAACAACATTACCTCATTAAGAAGACGGCCCAGAGAAGAACAGGCTGCAATTCCATTTTTGTCCTTGAGCTCAGCACGTCTTGGAGTGCAACCAGAACTTTGTCTTTTGCATTACAAATCGATTCTGTTATCTCTTTTAGCGAGATTATGCATAGTTTCTCTCCTCCAAGGCCGCTCGAGGCAAATCTCTGTTCCCTGCACAGAGCAATCACAACTCAATCTCTTAAAGATTCACAAATCAACATCTCTAGCTTTGATACTATAGCATATTCACCTGGTAATCAATTGTTAGTTTCCCATGAACTGCCATTGCACACTGAGTGACGACTATTTCGGCGCCCAAAGAAAAATTTGATGTTCGAATGCGAGTTTTGAATATTTTGATAACTTACTTTTGCCCTTTGCCCGGAACACATCAACCACTTCAGGATTAGCAACCATATCAACATACCTAATAAAGATCCGAGCACAGTAAGTAGAACCCAAATAAAAACCATCAGCGTTAAGTATCGATCAACGGATTTACAAAGACAGAAGAGAGAGCTCACAACGTTTATCAATATCAGTTAGAACATGATACTTGTGTGGCAATGGAAGGAGAGATTTTGTGAGAATTGAAAAGGAACTGACACATAAAGAAAGCTCCCCCTGAAAATTTAAAGAAACCACAATAGAGTTAGTAAACTCAAAAATATCATCAGTTCTCTTCATTGAGAGTTTCAATAGGAAATGGCGTAGCCAGCTGCTAATGAAAGGCAAGATGGAAAACCTGTATAGTTCCTGAGTCATCTCTCAGAGTCAAGAACGCAAGATTCCTAAAGGCTCTATGAGCAATGACACTCCCCAGCTACAGAAACATGATCACTCTCGTTGTTCGATTCTTCACAGTTCGCTAAATGTTTATAAATCACTTGGAGCTGATTCGCATTGTGGGTTTTGTCCCCACTTGTAAGCATAAGGTTCACATCTCAGTTCTTCGACCTGTGAACAACAAAAAAAAGTCGATCATGACACCAAATGTGATAAACCCAATTCCGAGAAGGCGAGAACAGAGAAAGTAATTACAGATACTTGACAAACTTCCATTGTAGTTGTAGTGGAAATTTGAGTAAAACTCAAATATTTTTGAAAAAAGGAAGCACCTTTACGACGCGAATGGAGCAGATAGCTTCACGATCGAAGGTGGAATCGGAAGACGAATCTGCCCGGCGGTTGCTGCCGGATGTTTGGAAGTAGAAGAAGTAAAAGCGGAGGCACATCGGAGCGCAGGTGAAGACTTGATAACATAATGGGCCTAGACGAAAGGCCCAAAGCCCATTACATTGAGAGTGTAGAGACCTAACGCAGAGTCTTATAAATAAAGTCGTCGTCTACAAACCCTAATAAAGATCTGCCTTTTCTTCTTCTTCCTCGTTGAGATCTGTTTTTTGTTCTTCCTCTTTGAGATCTGTCTTGTTTGTTTGTTTTTATTGGGTGCAGTGATGATGGGTTTTATGTAATCTCGTTAATCTGAAATCATTTGAGGAGAAATACTTCCCAACCATTCATTCAAATCCTGAGCACCTTGTCTGCTTTTAAAATTCTTTTTTTTTTCTTTGATCTGTTTTTGTTGTTTCTTGTTTTTAAAGATTTAGATTAGTGTGTGAATTTTTTTGAATATTTGAGTGATCGCACATAGTTCTTCTTGGAAGCTTTGTAGAATGGTTTCGAAGATTTTATTTGTGCGTAGAATGAAACAAAAGGAAGATCCTATCTGCTTGAGTAATCTCTGTTATTTGTTGACATTAGAGATATCGCTCCAATGTTATAGGATCACATTTGCCCATTTTATTGCCAAAACATATCTTGGGATCCTTGTATCTACAGACAACAAGATAATTTCACTGGACTGTAAATATAATATAAGCTATGATCAAGAAGAATAGTGCAATTTACTAACATTGTGGTCTCTCTTCGTATAGAAGATCAAAATATTGTTCAATTGGCAAATTGCAATGTCTATTGTGTACTACTGGTTATGCTTTTCTTTGGTGAAGAAAGAGTAAAAGATTGAAAATTCGGCAGATCTTTTCTCCTTAACATAACTAATTCATCTAAATACATGAAATTTTTATAAACTGAATGGATGAGATACAGTATAGTAGAGTAGAGACTTACAGTCTTCAGGTTTCAAGAAGATTGATGTAATGGCTTGATCTAGCCTTAATGAAAAAGAACAATAGAGATTATAAAGTTGAAGAGTTTAGATTTAGTTATTACTAACGGCAAATCATCTTTTGTAATCAAACTTCTAAAACATAATTTATTACCAACTGCTTTTTTTGTAAGAACAAATGAGAAAAATCATTCGGGAGAATCAAAAAGCATTAAGTTATGTGGTTTGAAGTAAGGTTCTGGTAGGTGAACAAAAAAAAAAGAAAAAAAAGAAGTAAGGTACTGGTTCATTTGGATTTTGGGTGTATTCAGGGCTTTGTTTGGGTTTAGTAATCTAATAGAAATAGAGCATACCCAAAATAATTTCTGATTCGGATGTTAGTATATTATTTAGTACTTTAGAGTATCTCCATCCGTGAGACTCTCCAACAATCCTTAACTATTCATAGGTTCCACCATTTCTGATTTAAAAAAAAAAAAAACAAAAACAAAATTTTTAACCAATCGCGGACCGCCACGTGTCGTGGAACCTTCAATAGTTAAAGATTGATCCTGGTTTTCTAGGTTCGGTTCGATTTTGGTTCGATATTGATAATATGTGATATCCGAAACATTTTTGAAGATGATATGTTTCGTTCCGACCAATTAAACAAATAAAATAGTAATCACTGAAGAATAATATTGTCATAGTTTTCTTTTTCTTAAAAAATAGTTCTCCACCGCACTATGTCAATTATTTTGTAATCATTTTCTCTTTGTTGAACTTTTGTATTGTGCTATTCACATTGTAGGGATTGGATCATGATCATGTTCAACCATGTGAATCTTTGATAATTTTAATGTAACTAGTAAACAATGATTCATGAGAAAATAAAAATTTAATCACTATAATTCGAAGAATTTTTACTTTCTTTTAATTAGTCAAAGATGAAAACAAAAAGAATGGGAAACTTGTAAGCTCTCTCTAGTCTCTAATTGTAACTTACACCAGAACAAAGTACAACAATAAAACTCAGTTAACCGACACCGCCGGTAGACTTCTCCGGTTATCACAAAACCGCCTTTTGGCTCGCGTTCTACAAAACGTAGTCGTGCTGAAGTAATAAGAGTAGTAGTGTGAGAGCCAATGGTGCCATGAAGGAAAGTTGGTAGATGGAAATGATAAGTGCGTTTGCGTTCCCTCCCAATGGACTTACAGGTCCTAACGCAGTCGGCGGAAAGTTTCCTTCAGTTGCGTTTGCGTTTAAGCTGAGAAAGATACAAAAATGAATCAAAAAATTTCGTTTACAAAACGTTTAAAACCTTAAAAAGAACATTAATTTTGAATTGTTACCTTCCAGTATATGCACACGTTCTATAGCCTACAAAACGCACAAGCATTTGAAAATTTGAGATTTTTTACGCGGTTGGAAATAACATGTAAACGCCGACTTATAGCGACAAAACGATTGGAGAAAACGGAGAAACTTACTAGGATCTCTAGTAGTAGTGATGGCAGTACCATCAAAGTCACAAGTTCCACCTACACTTTTCATCTTCTGGTAATAGTCGTTGTAAGCAAACGAAGCATGGCTCTTGATATTGTTCGGTACAAAGCACGGTTGGCCCGGTTGTATCGCGGCACAGTTAGCTCGGCCTTGACCACAAGCCCAATTCAAACCGTCCTCTAACCTATCATCATCAGCATCTGCTTTAGCCACGCAGAACAACAATGTACCGTTCAGAGCTGCGGATTCAGTGCCACCGCTTAAGGTCAGAGGATAAACCGAAGTCCCATTCGGAAACAATATTCCCCAGTTTCTCTCTGAGACTGGTCCAGACCGCTTATCTTCGTTGTAAAGCTCGTAGATGTAAGTGTTTATCGGTATGTCTGGTTGGCTAGGAGGACCGGAGTTGTTCAACACGCGCTTGATCAAATTGTTGTTGAATGTCTCTGCGTTTTCTACGGTTGCAGCGGCTTCATCGCCTCCACCATTTGAAGGCCAGCCTGTTTCCGTTACAACGACAGGAATCTTGGAGAAATTGAGAGCTTCCATGGAGTAATAAGCAGCATCAACCATAGCATCATACATGCTATCGTAATGTAAAAGCGTGTTGGGATCAACAATCTGCTTCACCGGAGAAAGCTGCTTAAACAAAGCGTAATCAAGCGGGAATATCCCGTTAGCTGTTGTGTAACCGTAGTAAGGATACGCGTTTAACATGAAAAAAGAACCAGTGTTCTCCAGAAACTGGAGAAGCTGGTAAACAGTTGTGTTCCAAGACGGACTAAAAGTCGATGTAGACGGAGGAAAAGGTTTAGGCATTATATCCATAGACATCGGGCTCGAAACTTTGATCTGAAAGTTGAGATTGGAAGCAACAAGAGCCTTGTGAATGTTGTTGAGAGCCGAAGCAAGAATGGGAGCCACATGAGGCATTGTGGTCAAAACTTCGCTACCAACCGCAATGGCGGTTATGTTAGTTGAAGGGATATAAGCAGCTACATTCTTGTTAACCCAAGAAGCTGCTGCTGAAGGAAACCGGCCAATTCTAAGGATTTCGTCATTCGTTACACCGACCATTACTTCGATACTAGTGTTTGCAAATGCTTTAAGCATATGGCTATTAGCATCATAGAGACGAACGTGTGTTATCTGCTGCGATTTGAGATGCGTAACAATGTCTGATGGTGATGGTAAATTGGTGAGATCTGTCCCAATGTTGACGCCGATGAAAGCAGCTGTTTAAACGGAAAAAAAATCAGATTTTTAACAGATTCAGAGATGAGAAAAACTAAGAGAGACAATGTGGATTAAGATTGAAATTACCATTGGAAGAGGCGAGAATTGAAATAAAGAAGAAGATTGTTTCTGCAAAACATCTTGAACGCAGCATTGGAACAGAGAGCTTGAAAACTCAAAATCTATAAAAAAAACTCAGACAAGTTCAAAATTGAGTCGTATATGGTAAGAACCCTAAAATAAAGTAAGCAACTTTAGATAAAAACAGAGGATTTTCAGACATTAATGGTGTTTAAGAAACTAATCAAACTTTCTGGGAATAGAATGAGATGAACAGTAAACAATAATAACCTAATGAGCATTCGAAAAGCCACTCTCTTTTTTTATATTCTTTAGTCGTTTCGTTTCCTTTCAGATTTGTCTCTGGAAACAAGAATTACAGAGTGAAGAAGAATGTGGAAGATACAAGAGAAAGCTAGTTTGGACACAATGCGATAAAATAATCAAAAACCCAAATGCAAAATCAAGAAAATTTTACTAAAGTACCTTTCTTCGAGCTCAAATTAACAATGAGAGAACAGTAGAGAGACAGAACAGAACAGAACAGAGCAAAGCAAGTTCAGATATGTTTGTATTGTAATGAACTCTCCGAAGAGAAAAAAGTTCACCTTTTTTTTTTTCTCTTTCGGCGAAAATTTATTTCGAAATTGTAGGAAATGGGAAGAAGAAAATTAAGAGATTAGTGTGTATAGTGTTTACTTTGGTTTCAGCTTTCACTTTAATGCGTGGGAAACCAGAGAGGTGTGTTTGTGTAAAAGGTAAGGCTTCAAAATTCAAAGAGCTAAATAAATTAGTAGTATTAATTACTTAATTAAATAATTATACATCCAATAATACAATTTTTAATTACCTATGTACCACTGCCTCAATTAAAAAATTATGTAAAGCAAATGTTTTCTTTCATCACCCATTTATTTAAAAAAGAAAAAAAGATGAAGAAATTCATGTGCATGCATGACTTACTTCCAAAATATTTTATTGTTTCTCGGATGCTCTAATTATTCACCACAAGTATTGAAATTATGAAATGAAATAGTCCCTCCGTTATATAATATTTGATGTTTAAGGTTTTTACATACCGTTTAAAAAACTACGAATTTTTATTTTGTTTATCATTTTTCTTGTATAAAAACAACATTAAATAAAACTAATTCAATTAATCAAAAATCATGATGTATAATATAAATAGTCAAAAATACAAAATAACATTAAATTTTTACATAAAAAATTGAAAACATCATTTAAATTAAACACAAAAAAATAGTTGTTAAAAATCATTTAAAACAAAACAAAGTAATATCTGTTAGATTAGTGAGATTATGAGATTGAGAATGAAGAATATTGAGAAAGAT
>OVAN01009622.1:0-16707 GCA_900406275.1 Anastatica hierochuntica | reverse complement strand
TCCGAAGGTTGTTTCATGTGGTCTTGCGAGAGTTATCCGAAAGCCATTGATTCTAGTTCTAGCACTCAGATGCTCTAGTTGTTTGCGGACTTATAGACTTTATGCGGAGATTGGTCATGATCGACTATCTTTGAAGCTTTTAAGCCAGGTCGAGAAGAGATGGCCTGAACGATGAGAATCTCGGATTTTTTAGATATCCTTATGATTCCTGTGTCCGAAGGAGAAAACATCGTCCTCCTGTCCTTTTCAGGCATCGATTTTGTCGGAACAGTTTTTGACCCCAACAATGCACATGCCGAAAACAACTCAAATCGTGGGAGTTATGAGAATTTCAGAGGAAGAGGACGAGGTGGTCGATCCTTTGGAAGAGGTAGAGGTCGCGGGTTTGGGAGAAGCAATGGAGAGAGAGACCTCTCTAAAATTACATGTTATCGATGCGATAAGAATGGTCATTACGCATCTGTTTGTCCGGATAGGTTGCTAAAATTATAAGAAGCATGTGAAGTCAAAGAAGAAGACACACAAGAAGCTGAGGAACTTATGGTACATGAGGTTGTATATCTTAATAAGAAGAACATAAATCCGAAGGAGTTAGAGACATGTCTCGATGGGAAGAACAAATGCTACTTAGACAATGGTGCTAGCAACCATATGACTGGAAATCGAGAGTTCTTTGACAATATCGACGAAACCATTAGTGGAAAAGTGAGGTTTGGAGATGACTCGCGTGTTAGACATAAAGGGAAAATGGTTAATACCATTCATACTAAAGAATGGTGAACAGAAAACACTTATTAGCCTGGGACATGCTACTGAAGTTGGTTGTGGTGTTCGAATGAAAGAGAATTACCTTTTGTTGCGTGACAAGGATGAGAAGCTCATCGCAAAAGCTCAGAGATCAAAGAACCGCCTTTATAAAGTGATCATGGAAGTCGCGGAGGTGAAGTGCCTAAATCTTGTTACTCACAATGAGAACTCTAAATGGCATGCTCGCTTGGGTCACATAGGAAGTGAATCCCTAAAGACAATAATCACGAAGGCACTTGTTACTGGAATACCCGAGTTTATGGTAAAAAAGGAGACTTGCGCCTCTTGCTTGCTTGGAAAGCAAGCTCGCTCTGCCTTTCCGAGATCGACATCTTTTCGTGCCTCCGGTTTACTTGAGCTAGTTCATGGCGATTTGTGTGGACCCATTACACCATCTACTGCATCAAAGAATAGGTATATCTTCGTTCTAATTGATGACTATTCAAGGTTCATGTGGTCAATACTATTGAAAGAAAAAGGAGAAGCGTTTGAGAAGTTCAAAAAATTCAAAGCTCTTGTCGAACAAGAATCAAGCACCACGGTTAAAACGTTTGGAACAGATAGAGGTAGTGAATTCTTATCCGCAAAATTTCAAATTTTTTGTCAAAATTCTGGAATTAAAAGGCATTTGACTTTCCACAACAAAACGGAGTAGTGGAAAGACGGAATAGAACTCTTCTAGGAATGAAAAGAAGCATTCTAAAACACATGAAGGTGCCAAACTATTTTTGGGTGAAGCAGTACGACATTCTACGTATCTCATTAACCGTATTTCTACAAGGGCCTTAGACTTAAAGACACCTTACGAGATGTTTAAGGGGAGGAAGCCTAATGTTGCACACTTAAAGATCTTTGGTTGTATAGGCTTTGCTAAGATCAAAGCTCCTCACTAAAAAAAGCTTAATGATAGATCGCGAATGTTGGTACATCTAGGCACTGAACCTGGTTCAAAAGCTTATAAACTATATGATCCAACTAGTCGAAGAATAATAGTGAGCAGAGATGTTTTCTTTGACGAAAAAAGAGGCTGGAAGTGGAGTGATTCTTGTGGAGACTTTAATGATGAATCGGGCATGTTCAAGCTCACACTTAGTAAGTATGGAAATAACGGAATACTTGAAGATGAAGTGAGAGAAGTCGTCGACAATGATGATGAGACTTATACTGAAAATGATGATCATGTTGAGAACAATGATGAGCACGATGAACCGGGGTCTGAGCATGATGAACCAGAGCACGACAGAGAAAGTGCGGGAGCTGGAAATCTGCAGGAATAGAGTCCGCAAACTCAGACTCCGCAGGCTGAGTCATCACGACAATATAGCTCGCAAAGAGAAGCCGCAAGTGATCATCATCATTCTCAGCCCGTGCAGCCTCCTGTGTTGCGATGATCAACTATAGAAAGTAAGAGACCTGAATACTTAGATGACTACATCTTATTAGCAGAGCTTGAATCAGAGCACATCCTATTGATGATTAATGCGGAGCCTTGGAACTATGATGAGGCAAAAGAAGAGAAGGTATGAAGAGATGCTTGTGATGAAGAGATATGGTCGATAAACAAGAATAAAACCTGGAGTATGGTTGACCTCCCAGCTGGTGCAAAACCCATCAGATTGAAATGGGTGTTCAAAATCAAGCAAAACCTAGACGAAAGTGTCAACAAGTACAAAGCCAGACTTGTTGCAAAGGGTTATGTGCAGCGACACGGAATATATTATGATGAAGTATTTGCACCAGTGGCAAGACTTGAAACGGTCCGCCTTATCATATCTCTTGTGGCACTGCCTGGTTGGGAAGTGCACCATTTAGACGTGAAAATTGCGTTTCTTCATGGTAAACTAAAAGAGGAAGTTTATTTCACTCAACCGGAAGGGTATGAACTGAAAGGTAGCGAACATAAAGTGTTTAAACTCTCTAAAGCACTTTATGGTCTAAAACAAGCACCTAGAGCTTGGAATGAGAAGCTTAAAAAAATTCTCCGGGAGCTAGGATTTACGAAGTGCTCAAAAGAACCTTCCCTTTATCGAAGAAAAGAGAAAGGAAACATACTCATTGTAGTTGTTTATGTTGATGACTTACTTGTTACAGGGTCAAGTTTGAAGTTGGTGATTGAGTTTAAAGGGGAGATGTCAGCTATGTTTGAGATGAGTGATCTTGGAAAACTCACATATTATTTGGGATTTGAAGTACATCAACACGAGGATGGTATAACTTTGAAGCAAGAAAGGTATGCTAAAAAGATTCTTGAAGAACTAGGAATGGGCGATTGTAATTCGACCAATGTGCCCATGATTTCGAACGTGAAGTTGTCAAAAGCTAGTGAAGAAAAGTCTATTGATGAGACAAAGTATCGCAGAAGCATTGGATGCTTAAGGTATTTGCTTCATATCCGTCCAGATTTGTCTTATAGTGTTGGATTGTTAAGTAGGTACATGCAAGATCCTAAAGAATCACATGGAGCAGCTCTAAAACATATTCTAAGGTATTTGCGCGGGACAACTTGCTTTGGTCTCACTTATAAGCGGGGCGGCACACTCACTTTGAGTGGGTACTAGGATAGTTCTCTAAATGTGGACTTAGATTACGGGAGAAGCACCACTGGACATATTTTCTATCTCAATGAAAGTCCAGTGACATGATGCTCGTAGAAACAGGAAACAGTTGCACTATCTTCATGTGAAGCGGAGTTTATGGCTGCAACAGAAGCGGCCAAACAAGGTGTTTGGCTTCAAGACTTAGTAGATGAAATTATGGGCGAACCAAGTGGGAAAGTGGTAGTCCGAGTTGATAACAATCAGCGATAACACTTTCCAGGAATCTCGTGTTTCATGGACGCAGTAAACACATACACAGACGTTATCTCTTTATTCGTGAATATATCGAGAATGAGCAGATTGAAGTAGTTCACGTTCCGGGTAATGAACAAAAGGCTGATGTTCTTACAAAGGCACTTGGAAGACTGAAGTTCAAATAAATGAGAGAGATGGTATTGGTAGGTATTTGTGACTTGGTTGAATCGACTTCAAGCTTAAAGGGGAGAATGTTGAAGTAAGCTTGAAGACTTGGGAAACAAGTTTCTTATCCTAAAGTGTTTTGGTTTTTATTTTTAATTATTCTTAAGTCCTAGGAGTTATCTAGAACTTTGGTCTTTTTGGTTTCCTATTCTTATTAGGATAAGGACTTGAAGTTAGTCATATATAAAGGTAATGTCGAGATATGAGATTACCGAGTTTTTGTGCTTTGAGTTTAAAAGCTTAAGGAAATAAAGAGAGCAATTCTTTGTTTCGAGAATTCTTTTGTTCTTATTGATTCTAAGAGGAGCAACAACCAGTATGAGATTTCAGTGGAGATAATAGAGGTAGAGGTCACGGTGGTCGCTTCTACGGTAAAGGCAGAGGATGTGGCCGATTTTGTGGAGCAACAGATACATTGAAACTCACGTGTTTTCGATGTGATAAGATGGGACATTATGCCTCTAGTTTTCCTGAACGTTCGCTTAAACTTCAAGAAACTCACGAGAGTAAAGACGAGGATAAACATGATGTCGATGAGCTAATGATGCATGAAGTAGTGTACCTCAATGAGGAAAAGCTGAAACCGAACGTGTTTGAAGCAAGTCTATAAAATACCAATGTGTGGTATATCGACAATGGAGCCAGTAATCATATGAGTGGAAATCGTGCATACTTCTCTTCTCTCGATGAATCAATCACGAGTAAAGTTAGATTTAGAGATGATTCTCGAATTAACATAAAGGAAAAAGGCTCGATTCGGTTTGTATTCAAAGATGGGGTGAGAAAGATTCTTTCAAATGTGTACTTCATACCGAAGCTTAGTAGTAATATTATTAGCTTGGGACAAGCTACAGAAGTTGGCTGTGAAGTTAGAATGAAGAAGGATCGAGATGAGAGAGTGTTAGTTAAAATTAACAGGGGCAAGATTATACAAGGTAAAACTGGAGGTTGATAATGTGAGATGTCTTCAAGAAATAATAATGAGTTATTTCTGCAAAGTGGCATGCGAGGTTAGGGCATACTAATTTCAAAATTTTGAAGATGATGATTAACAAGGATCTAGTTATCGGGATACCTAAGCTTGTAGTTGACAAGAAACCCTATGAATCCTGCTTACTTGGTAAACATGTAAGATAACCGCTTCCTCAAGCAACCTCCTTTTGAGCCACAGAGAAACTTGAGTTGCTTCATGGAGACTTGTGTGGTCCAATTAATCCTTCGACAGTCAGCCATAACAAAGTATATCTTTGTGGTTATAGATGATCATTTTCGTTACATGTGGACAATACTCTTGAAGGAAAAAAGTGATGCTTTCTCAAAGTTCAAGAAGCGTAAGAGATCGATCGAACAAGAGACTAATTTCTTCATTAAGACATTACAAACCATTCAGAAATTTCAAACCGATAGGGGAGGAAAGTTTATGTCTTTGGAATTTTAGGCTTTTTGCAAAGATATCAACATCGAGAGACATCTAACAACACCTTACTCTCCACAATAAAATGGAGTGGTTGAGAGGCGGAACCGAACACTCTTGGAGATGATTAGGAGTATTTTAAAGCATATGAGAACGCCAAATTACTTGTGGGGAGAAGCAATTAGACATGCTACTTATCTTCTTAATAGAGTTGCGAACAAAACTTTAAATGCTCAAACTCCATATGAAGTCTTTAAGGGAAGGAAGTCAAACTTATCACACCTATGCGTGTTTGGATGTGTTGGGTTTGCAAGAATTGAAGCTCCACATAAGAAAAAGTTGGATGACAGGTCGCGAGCCTTGGTATATTTAGGAACAGTGCCTGACAGTAAAGCCTACCGTATGCTTGACCCCACGAGCAAAAGGATAACGGTGACTCGCGATGTTGTCTTTCTGGAAGATAAGAGCTAGATTTGGGATGGTCGTAAGAGAAGTACATGTGATGATTTAGGTTGTTCGTTCAAGGTTAACTTAGGAGAGTTTGGTAATTGAGGCTTAAGAGAGGTCGAGAGCCTCTTAGAAGTGGAGAGAAGGGACTAAAATGTGACTATAAAAGAAGAAGGAAAGATAGTCGATGATAATAGAACTGAAATAGGTGTTGATGATGTGAAAAATGATCATAACGAGACGAGTGGGGATGAAGAAGAACATGAGTTACCACAACTAAGACGGTCAACAAGACCGAGAACCAAACCTCAGTATTTATCTGACTATGTTCTATTGGCTGAAGCAGAATGTAGAGTTCATTTAATGGCAATGAACGAAGAACCTTGGGATTTTAGCGAGGCAAAGGAGTTAAAGGTAGGAGTTGAAGCTTGTGAATATGAAATATCTTCAATAAAAAAAATCAAACATGGAGTTTAGTTGACTTACTTGCAAGAGTGAGACCAATTGGTTTGAAATGGGTATTTAAAGTTAAAAAAAATATGGATGGTAGTGTTCATAAATACAAAGCAAGACTAGTGATAAAAGGATATTTACAAAAATACGGAATATATTACAATGAAGTGTTTGCACCGGTTGCAAGGATAAAGACAATTCGACTTATCTTAGCTCTTGCGGCTTCTTACAGTTGGGAGGTGCATCATCTCGACGTAAAAACAGCTTTTCTTCATGGTGAGCTTAAGGGGGAAGTGTACATTACGCAACTTGAAGGAATTGAGATTAAAGGAAGCGAGGACAAGGTGTATAAGTTGTCTAAAGCCCTTTATGGACTTAAACATGCACTTAGAGCTTGGAATGATAAGCTGAATAAGATACTAAGAGAGCTGGAATTTGTTAGATGTTCGAAGGAGCCGTCACTTTATCAGAAGAGAGATAAAGAACACTTATTAGTGGTAGTTGTTTACATGGATGACTTGCTCGTAACAGGGTTTGATCTAAAATTGATATGTGAGTTCAAGCGTGGCAACGAAATTTGAAATTAGTGATTTAGGGAAGTTAACGTACTACTTAGGTATTGAGGTGATACAACATGAAGATGGTATTACTTTGAAACAAGAGAGGTATGCGTTAAAAATTCTTGAAGAATTTGGGTTAGATGGATGCAACCCAGCTCAAGTGTCGATGGATATGAATCTTAAGTTATCAAAAGCACGAGATGAGAAAGCAGTTGAAGAAACAAAGTATAGAAATTGGTTGCTTAAGATACCTTCTTCATACACGTCCTGATTTATCTTTCAGTGTTGGAGTCTTAAGTAGTTACATACAGGAGCCCAAGGAGTAATGGTGCAACATTAAAACATGTGTTGAGGTACCTGCGGGGAACAGCTGCCTACGGCCTGACTTATTGCACTGACGAATGATGTTAAACCGATCGACTATAGTGATAGCTCACATAACTTTGATGTTGATGATGGTAAGAGTACCACAGGGCATATATTTTACTTTGATGAAAGTCCAATCACTTGGTGCTAAAACAAGAGAGTGTGACATTATCATCTTGTGAGGCTGAGTTTATGGCAGTTACAGAGGCAGCTAAGCAGGCGATATGGCTTCAAGAGCTTCTAGGTTAGGGTACTGGAAAAGCTCGTGAGAAAGTAACGGTAAGGATCGACAATAAGTCTGCGATATCTCTCACTAAGAATCCAGTCTTCCATGGTCGAAGCAAATACATACATAGAAGGTATCATTTCATACGAGAATGTGTTGAGAGTGAGCAGGTAGAAGTTGAACATGTCTGTGGAGATAAGCAGAAAGCTGACATCTTGACAAAAGCACTTGGAAGGATCAAGTTCAATGAGATTAGAGATTTTATTGGCGTTCAAGACTTGAAAGGAACCGACTTCAACTTTAAGGCGGAGAATGTTGGATTATGCTTGGAGATATCTCGAGGAGGAAGCAAATCCAAACCAAACTAAACCTAAGTAAACCGAATTACGGTTTATTTGTTAGATAAAGTTTCTTGTGTTTTAGGAGTTATCTAGAACATAAGATAAGTCCTAGTACGATTAGAATTTGTTAAGTCTTATATATATATGTGAGTCGATGCTTTGTTTGGTTTGGGAGAGATCACGAGAGAGATTGTAAGGGTTTTAAAGTTTTTGAGTTTAAGTTTTCCTTAATCAATAGGAGAGACATTCTTATTCTTAAGTTTGCATACATAGTTTCGATCCTCTATTTTCAATAGTCGCCGCAAAGATCACATGAGTGAATGGCATAGTTCCAATATATTCCAATGCCCATTTCTAAGCTTTGATCTTTACCTCAAATTGTGTTAGGACTCCCATATATGATCCGCGACTGTGAGAAAGTATAACACCATCTGAGTTCCTTAAAACACAAGAAGCACCTCCAATTCTGGTATTGCTTGTTTGTCTATTTGGATGTAGCATCCGGAAGCTGCATATGGATATTGCACTTGATTGCTGCATCTGGATGATGTTCGTTTCTGCATTTGGATTTTGAATCTAAATGCAACATATGAACGCAAGTTTATTCGTTTGTGCATTTGCAATAACATCGAGATACATCAAACTATTATTTTATAAAAAAAATTATAAAATAATTTCATCTCTTTTATAAATAATAATTTTGCAGATTTAATGATTTTTATCGTGTTTACAGATTTTTCAGGTCATACGGTTTTTGCGGAATTTTGCGGTTTGGACGGTTTTGGCGGTTTTTGCGTTTTTTTCGTTTTTGCGGTTTTGGTGGATTTTGCGATTTTTTTCGTTTTTGCGGTTTTGGTGGATTTTGCGATTTTTTTTTTTGGATTTGCGATTTATACGGTTTTGGCGGTTTTGTAGTTTTTGACAGTTTTGGCTGTTTTGATGGTTTTACGGATTTGCGACGGTTTTTGCGGTTTTGTTGGTTCTGAGGTTTTTGCGGTTTTTTGCATTTTTACGGTGTTTACGGGTTTTTACGATTTTTGTTGTTTTTGCGTTTCGCGTTTTGACGGTTTTTACGGTATTGGCGGTTTTGTCGTTTTTTGCGTTTCCGCGGTTTTTACGGATTTTTACGATTTTTGTTGTTTTTGCGTTTCGCGGTTTTGACGGTTTAGGCAGTTTTTGCGTTTTTTGCGATTTTGCGGTTTTACGGTTTTGGTGGGTTTGACATTTTTTTACGGATTTGCGAATTATAAGTTTTAGCAGTTTTAGCGGTTTTGGCGGTTTTGTCAGTATTGGCGGTTTTTTCGTTATTGGCGGTTTTGCGGTTTTTTGCGATTTTGTGGTTTTTACGGGTTTTTACGATTTTTGTTGTTTTTGCGTTTCGCGGTTTTGACGATTTTGGTAGTTTTTGCGTTTTTTTGGCGATTTTGCGGTTTTACGGTTTTAGTGGATTTTACAGTTTTTTGCGGATTTGCGATTTATATGGTTTTAGCGGTCTTGGTGGTTTTGCGGGTTTAGCGGTTTTTGCGTTTTTTACGGTTTTTATGATTTCTGTGGTTTTTGCATTTTCGCGGTTTTTAGCGGTTTAAACAGATTTTGCAATTTTTGCCGGTTTGGCGGATTTTGCGGTTTTGGCGTTCTTGTTCGGTTTTTTCGTTTTTGCGGTTTTTACTGATTTTGTGGTTTTTGCGGTTTTTGTCGGATTTTGTTGTTTTAGCGGTTTTTACGGCTTCGGTGGTTTTTTACTGTTTTTATGATTTTTGCAGTTTTTACAGGTTTGTTTATTTTACGGGTTTTTCGGATTTGTGATTTTGACGGTTTTTTACGTATTTTTCGGTGGCGGTTTTTATGGATTTTGAGTTTTTTTACAGTTTTGGCAATTTTTACGGATTTATGATTTTTGCGGTTTTTACGATTTTGTCGAATTTCGCAATTTTAGCGGTTTTATCGGTTTTGACTTTTTACAATATTTTGGATGAACAAAACTCATCCAAACTTTACTTATAATCTCATCCAAAATATCTACATTTTTTGGATAAGTTTTGATTTGAATCCAGTTATTTCATCTAGATCATCTTTATAATTTGCAATCCGACATCTACATCTAGATGCAATATGTGGATGAACAAAGGAACAACACCTCTTTCATCATGATCCCAAGCTCAACTAATGTACATTTAAAGCTGATCGATAGGAGGTTTCAGCCAGTGATTCTCCTGCTCCAAGGTCGTCTGTAACGGTTTCTTCATATCTACTTGTTGTGCTAGTCTCCAACTTTTTTGCATCAGTATACGCTTTCTTCATCACTTCCCACGAATCAAAAGCCCGATTCTCAAAGAGGATCATTTGCTTAATTAATTTAGCGTTGATATATTTAAGCAGTGTTATCGTTGACCAAAGTGTAAAATATTTCAAAATTTAGAAGCATTTCAAAATTTAAAACAAAGATTAGGAGTTGGTGAGTGACTTTTATCAATTTTCACATTCTTTAAGAAGAAGATAAATTAAGTGAGACTTGGTGATCTCTCGCCGGTGAATACATTTATTCGAATCAACTTTAGCGGCAAAGATAGATCGAAGCAGATCTCTCGCCGGAAACATCACACCTTCTCGCGTTAGGTCATCTGCAGCCGTATCCAATGGTGAAGGCATTGCAAGGCGCGGCTCAGAATCTACCGGCAGATGTCAATCAATTGATCGATCAGTTAGAGCGTCACTGCTTGGCTCCCGATGGATCTCTTGTCACCAAATCAGCCTACTACGATCTCCAACTCGTAATCTCTTTCTCTCTGAAACGTGTTTCCGATTTATGTTCTCCGATTCTCTTTACCGTCTAAGACTCAAGTTTGCTGTTTCGACATTGCAGGCGAGAGAGGAGATGTCTCGAGAGAGACTGCGGTATTTGGAAGCTATGGTAACACTTCTTCTCTTACCTTCCTTTCAGAATTTTAATTCAATGGTTTGAGTTGAAGCTGATTACTCCAAATTAGGGTTTGTTTTTGGTAATTCATGCTTCATTGGCTTCGGATTGGTAGAGATAGTTATGCAATCTAAGTAAGGACTAACTTTTTGTTTGTGCGCCTTTCAACGGGCAGGCTATATACTGTGAAGCTGTAGCTATGGTAGAAGAATATCAGCAAGCTATTTCAGTGGCTAACCATGGGGGAATTCGGGATGTTCAGGGTCTTTATCCTCAACTTGGCTTGAAGAATTCTCCTCAGGTTTAATTTTATCGAATTCGATATTTGGGGCCGTTTTTGTTTTATGTATAGACTCATTTACAAGCAAAATCGTTGATTTCTCAGGTTTATGAGACTCTAGAGCATAGGTTAGTGGTTGCTGAGGCAGCTCAGAAACTGAGGCTACCTCTCATTTCTGAGGATGGTGAAATTCGTGAGGACGAAATTGAAAAGTGGAGTATACTATCAAGAAGCTCTCTTGATAGTGCAACCACGAGTTTTACAATCAGCTCCACTTCTAACTCGGTAAACTATGTGAATAGCTCTGCAAATAGCGTTGCTGGTGGGAGCAGTCTTCTTGCTGCTGATCCTGACGGAGTTGGTGGTGTGCCAAATCGCTTTCTTGGAATAACACCTGCTTATTTATCCAGTGTCCAGCTCCAAAATGCTATGTCCATGGTATTGTGAGATCATATTGTGCCTTAATTCTAAAGTTCTTATGAAAGATTGGGAGATGGATATCTTCGGGTGTCTAAATCTTCCGTTCTTTGTTTCTAATAACCTTTTTTAGGATATGGCTGACTACCAAATGTTTCTTGCCTGTGAGATAGAAAGTCGATTGAAGGAAAAATGTGATAAGTTGGCTGATGCCATAGTTGATGACACTGGTAAGATCTTCAATAACAGCAGACTGCGTAAGAGGTCATTTGTTCATCAATCAATTTGTTTGTTCATGTCTAGTGTGATACTTGGCCTGACTGTTAAGTTGCACTCACGTGATGACCATGTTTCCTTTATTGGCTACATGAAATGACAGATTCATCGGCCGGCAACCAAAATTCGAGTGCTAGACTCCCTGAAAGGTGGTTAGCTTTATCCGATTTGTGATTATAGTGAAGACTGATGGAAACTGCCTTTTCAAGGGGTATATATCTAGATAATGTGTCATGCATGTATGCATATGGTAGTTCTAAGCCAGGAAATGCAACTGAAAGCCTTTTCTAAAATGAAAGAAGCATAACCATAGAGAAAAAAAATTACGTTAGTGATAGGTTTCTTGTTTATCTATAGAGTATATTCGAAAGGTTTTAAGAAGCAGATGACTTACCCATCCTCTTATGCTCTTGAGTGCCGATCAATGACAATGATTTCTTGCATTTTCAGAGTTAAGTATATAATTGAGGAGATTGAAAGAGAAGAAGCAGCTCTACGAGAGGACCTTTACTCGGCTGACAGGAAATTTGCAGAGTATTACAATGTAGGTGAAAATTGGAATAATAATGCATGATGAACAACAAAAATCTCATTACTTGGGCTGTTGCTTGATAGTCTTCTAATACGTAATTGTATAGATAAGTTTCTCCATGTATAGTTGTACGGCCTGTGAATTATATTTGTACTTTTGTAGCTTGATAGCTGTCCATTTTTATTTTGAACAAGGTTCTGGAACAAATACTTGGGGTGCTCATAAAGCTTGTGAAAGATCTGAAGTTAGAACACCAACACAAATATGTAAGGGGTTTCAGTTTGTCCCAACTGATTCTAATTGCTGCTCGTGTTCACATTTTCCGACTTTATTATACTTTTGCAGGATGAGATGCAGAAGATTTGGTTGTGTAAAAGGTGTGAGACCATGAACGCGAAATTAAGGTATGTCATTCTTTATTTCTAGGATCTCAACGCAAGAGACTATTGCAGTAGTTAACATGACTTAGTTTTCCTCTGCTTGAAGGGTTTTAGAACATATCCTCCTCCTTGAGACGTACACCCATGAATCTATACCAGCGCTGCACAGCATCAGGTGGGAGCATCAATCCTTTCCTTCTCACACGTGTATTTGATGAACTCATGAATCCGTCTCACCTCTAAGCTTTGTTTTATTTTCTAGGAATTATCTTGTGGAGGCTACAGAGGAAGCTTCAGCTGCATACAACAAAGCGGTTTGTGTTCTTTTGTTGCTTAGCTTTAATCTTCTTTCGCCTATTTGATTCCTATTGTATCTGATAAAATTAACCGAGCCTGCAAAATGACCAGGTTACACGGCTCAGAGAATATCAAGGAGTAGATCCACATTTTGATACAATTGCGAGACAGTACCATGACATTGTAAAGGTAAATTGTTACAAACAAACAAAAAAAACCATTAATCATGTCATTATCATATGGATTTGATTTGACTTGTGAGAATGAAAAAAAACACAAATGATGATGATGATGAAAGCTTCATGTTTGTTTTGCAGAAACTGGAAAATATGCAGTGGACCATTCATCAAGTAGAAATGGATCTCACACGGTTGCCTGATCGTCACTAGATTCTCTCACATGTTATCGTGGCACCAAAAGTTAAGATCTCATATTGCTACTTGTAATTTAATTTCATTTTATTCTACAATGTTTACTTTTGTTATATAGGAGTATCTGTTAGTATGGTCTGATTTTTCAAACTCGCTATAACAAATGGTATTTTCGATTAACTATAACAAAAAAATGTAAACTAAATCCCACAAAAAGACAAAAGCTTTTTTGAATCTGAGCCAATATTAACACTATGAAGACAAAGATGATAACTAATAGAAAAAATTACAGGTACTTTTTAACTTTGCTTTTACACTCTAGAGCATTTTGGTGCCAAGAGATACTTTTTCACAATAAAATGACTAATATACCCTTTTTAAATTTCGTGGATGCGTCCATATGGACATGTCCAGGATTAGTCCACTAACATTATATTTTTATTCGTAGGACTAGTCTACAACTGGTATTCATGAATTGACAATACATTTGTTCATATACATAGACTAGTCTACCTCAATTATATTACTAAATTTTTATTCGTTGAACTAGTCTACAACTAGTACTCATGAATTGACAATACATTTTTGGACAAGTCACATGTTCATATACCTAGACTAGTCGACCTCAATTATATTGATCAAATGGAGAGATGAGAGAAGAAAAAGAGAGAGAGAAAGAATGGAGGGCATTTTCGTCCAAAACTGCATTGAAAATAAAGAAAAGTAACTTTTGGCAAAAAAGACACTTATCTTGAAAATCAAAGTCAAAAAGTGCTCTTTTATGTTAAACACTAACTAATATTAATATGTTAGAACAATTTCGGGTTCTGACAAAAAAAAACAAAGAAAAATGTAGAACAATTTCAGATAAATTGGATTGCTAGAGATGTCAATTTGATCCCGTCGTGGGTTGTGTATTGTTGTTGCCCGTGTGGTCTAGCCCGTAACGGTCTAGTTTTTCGTGTCCATGACCGTCTGGTATTGCTTTTTGTGGCTCCACGGGCCAGCCTGCGGGTCTGAAAAAGTGTGATGCGTCCATAGAAATGTTTTGTTTTTGAAAGATGTTTCATTTTCTTAATTACCAACAAACTCATAAAATGCATTACCAACAAATTCATAAAATGCATTTTGTGTGTCTTCTTTTGTAGCTAAACCATAAATATTTTGCGAATATATGTGTTTGTAGCTATCTCTGAATTGTATATTTTTAGAGTCTTTAATGAGTAGAATCATGTATGTAGGTATAAAATAAAACGAAATTTGAAACAATAGTTATTGAAAATAAAACTTTAAATGTTATCACTAAACTTTGTATGCATTCTTACGTTGACAAACTTTATCTAAAACTCAAGTCAACTTTAATTAAGATTCGTTGAAAGAAAAATATAGATCCATTAGAAAATTTATTGAACATTTTCTCGAGATTGTGACAAAGATCGAACTTTTTAAAATATGTAGAGAGAGATATATATCTCAAGAACCTCACTTTCACAATTATAGCGTCTCGTTTTCACTAGCTCCAGTGGACGAAGACGATATTGATACTCGAGTCTCAAAGTTGTTCCCCTGAGCATTATTAAGAGTTTATTTTCCAAAGAAACTGAGAGATTTCAAAGGAAAAAGTGTTATTTTGCGATCTATTTGTAGCCCGCAAACCCGCAACGGTTGACCCGTTATAGTGTCTACAAACCGTGTGGACATGTCTGTTTGGCTCGCAAAAACTTGAATATTTTTTAAGACCGCGAGCAGTGGTCCAAACTGACATAGTAGCAAACTCGTCAAAATTGTTTCTTGTAACCATATAAAAAAACAGAGGTTGGAGGAAAAAAACAACTAAGGGGCCTATTGGAATCAAAGATTTGGAATGATTTAAAGATTTTTCCAAATCTCCCGTTATTGAATTGATGAATATATCAAATGTCTTAATTCTTATCTTATTGAGTCATGCAATTGGTAAAGTTATATAAAATCTAACGTTATTGTAATAAGCATTTATCAAAGTTATTCAAAATCTTGTCTTGTTGGAAAACAAAGATTTCACTAAATTAATAAATCAAAAATCATTCAAAATTATTTGGGAAAATTATAATTAAATTTTGTATAAAGAAATACCATCTCTAGAGGTGGCATTTGAGAAACCTTTGAAAACAAAAGTCTCTTACACTCTCTTTCTCAATTGAGAAATAGACCAGACATAACGCCATTGTATTCCCCATTAACTTTCAAAAAAATTTCTCCATCTATTTTTGTATAGCTTCTCTCTTCCGCGATATCATTTTCTTTATGGTCAAACTCTGCATCGATATTGAAATTGTCGAAGTCGGGTGATTGAAAAATGCTAAGTTTTTTTAGTCTTCAGGGAGCTCGTCGTCGAAGAATCTCAAAGGTAATCTTTATTGAATGGACTGAAGATATCATGTTCGATTTTGTTGACAATTTGCATATGTTTGCCCCAATAAGCTTGTTGTAAGATCTTGCGTAGACTCATAAGGTAATTAACGCATTCTTTCCCTAAAAAAAGGTTTCACTTTTTGTTTGCTTTAAAGTAGATCTGATTTTTTTCTATAGACAAGTTCTTTACATAAAGGCAAATCCCAAATCCCACCTAATAGCCGCCCAAACCGCCACCGCCTAATAGCACCGCCTACCATGAAATTCAATCGGCCAAAATCAAAGACTATCAAGCGTTAACTAAACTTCTTCTGCTTTTCCTACTTATTGTAAGTTTCAAAATCCGAGAACCAGACTTTTTATACACATATTCGTCCATTAAACAGTGTCATAACAAACTCTATCGATGTATGTTTTCCACTATTGCAAGGCTTTGTTCATCATTCTAGTCATGCAACTTAATTTCTTTTATGCTCACGTCGCTATTTCTTCCTCCTCTTTGTTTGAAGCTCCAACTAGATTAGTGCAAGAGTTATTAATTCGAATCGTGTTACGCTTTCTCATCTTTCTACGCAATTACAAGAGATTATATTTTCTTCCATGTTTAAGCCTCTTCTAGGTGGAAGAGTGACAAATGGTCTTCTTTTACTAGGACACTTTAATATTTTTGCAGCTATAATCTATTTGCTAAGAATGATATAGAGGAAAAAAGAACCAAGAGAACCTTACCCATAATAAACTCACTTATGGTTTTTTTTTCATTGGGTCAACGTGTTAGATTTTTCTCAGTTCTTTATTTTTCAAATTCACTGAAATTTTTTTACTAACCATCCTAAGATTTAACAGTAATTTTAAACAATTTAATTAAAATAATGCCAAATCTTTAAATTGCTTCAAAAATTCATAAAGTTTAGCAAATATCTAAATAAACCCAAACATTGAATCCAATAAGAATTGACTATTTTTGATAACATCTTTTGGGAACCTGAGAAATTAACTCATGTTGACAACTTTTTAAATCTCAATTAGATACTTTAATTAGTTAGATTAGGGCTTCTATAGACCCTAGAGCTCTTATAGCTCTTATGAGCTAAATTGGTATTCACATTCTATTCAAAATGTATATTTTATATATATTCAGTTTGTAGTATCGTGGAAATCATAACTTAGGCCATCTTTAACAAAGAAACCCTTAATGGGTTTCTTAACATTTTT
>OVAN01009621.1:0-16707 GCA_900406275.1 Anastatica hierochuntica | reverse complement strand
TTAGGCCTCGTTTGGGCATGATGACCTCTGTTGGTTTACCATTAAGGAGGAATTTGTAAGACACCGAATTAGCGCACCACATCAACCAGGAAATCCATACTTGTCCAAATCCCAATTTCTGCATAACCGCTTCTAGAAATGACCATTCGATGCGATCATATGCTTTACTCATATCCGTCTTGATGGCCATGAAATCAGACCGACACCGTTGGTTTGTCCGTAAGACATGGAACATCTCTTGGGCAATCAGTATATTATCTGTAATCAGCCGTCCAGACACAAATGTCGATTGTGTCTCCGATATAACCTTAGGTAACAACTTCTTAAGCCTTAGGCAGAATACTTTGGAGATAATCTTGTATCTCACGTTGAATAAGCTGATTGGCCGCAGCTCTGACATCTTTGTAGGTTGGTCTAATTTTGGGATTAAACAAATATTGGTTTCGTTTAATCGAGCGTCAAAATTACCAGACCTAAATAAATCTCGTACTAACTTAACCAGGTCGTCCTTTAAAATCCCCCAATACCGTTGGAAAAAAAGAGCTGTCATCCCATCCGGCCCCTGAGCCTTCTCAGGATGCATAGCAAACAAAGCATTCCTCACTTCCAATTCTGTTATATCTTTGACCAAAATTTGGTTCATATTCTCCGTAATAATTGGTGTAACATTTTCAAGCGCCTGAGATAGATCATCCGGCGCCGTGGTATTGAACATATCATTAAAATAGTCGACCGCAATTTTACCCATTAATTCCGGTGATTCTGCCCAAGATCCTTGTGAGTCAAAGAGTCCTGGTATTCGGTTTCGGGCTCGCCTCTGCTTTGTGGAAGCATGGAAGAATTCTGTGTTTCTATCCCCCTCTTTCAACCAGAGATTCCGATTTTTTTGTTTCCAAAAAATTTCCTCATCTTTATAGGCCTCTTGGAGCTTCTTCTTGATATCGATAATAACAACTTGTGGTACTGAATCATCGTTCTGAGCTTCTTCCAATTTAGCCTTTGGATTCTCGATATTCTCTATACTTGGAAGAACATTGTTTTTCCTCCACCAAGAGATGGAATTCCTACAATTATGTATTTTGTCCACGAAAGCAGGAACCCAAAAATTCTGTGTTCGTTGCCAGCTAGTTGCAATGGCTTCCCCAAATCCTTCCTTTCCGATCCATCTTTTGTCAAAGCGGAAATTCTTATAGTACTCTTCCACTTTATAATTAGATTAAGTAATATTGGCCTATGGTCTGAACCGATTCTCGCTAAATATTCAACTTTTAAATGTCTGAAAACGTTATGCCACTCCTCATTTCCTAGCGCTCTATCCAACTTACAATAAACATATTGATTGTTCCGCGTTCCTTTCCAGGACAATTGATCCCCCGTACAAGGAAATTCCATCATTCCGCAATGACTTAACATCTGGTTAAAAGGGACAAAAGAAGCGGCCGACCGCATTTTTCCCCCTTTTTCTCGTGATTACCTGTTAACTCATTTAAATCTCCAATTATCAACCATGGTTTGAACCGTTGCGTTCCTATTTCGATTAGTTTATCCCATACCCGTTGCTGGTTTGTAGCCACCAGTTCTCCATAGACAAACGAAATAGCAACCTTAACTCCATAAATCGAAGCATCAACATCGATAATCCGATTACTAGAATAAAGAATCTCTAATTTTATTTCATTATTATAGAAAATAGCCAACCCACCACTAGATCCTACCGGATCAACCGTGTCCAAATTATTTAATCCAAAATTAAATTGAAACTTTTTTTAAAGAAATAATAGATTGTTTGGTTTCTGATAAAAATACAATATCAGGCCTAAACTTATTCCAAAGATCACAAAAGGTGTCCGGTGTCAAGTCTCCCCCCAAGCCTTGACAACTCCAGCTCAATATCTTCACGGATGAGCCGCTGGTTTTAGGAGATCCACCATTCCTGTGTTCTGATTTTTGGAGATCACCGAAGCCTTCGTATCTCCTCTGGTTCCATGAACAGCCTTGTTTTTTCCTGTAGTACAACGTGCTGAAAAATTAGGAGCATGAGATTTCGTAATCTTTTTACCCGCTATATCCCTACGCCTATTAGGCGAGGCCAGCAACATCATGTTTCTCTTCCTAAAATTAATACCTTTTATCTTTCCCGGACTCATACCACATCGAGCCAAAGAGTTTTTCCTATTATTCATACTAAGATCCCTTATACCCAATACAATATCCGCAATGCCTAGCTTCGAATTTGAAATTAAAGTAGATACAGCATTACCTGTGTCACCTGTGGCCGCATCATCCTCACTCACAGCACCAACACCTATCCCTAGTGAATCTTGAGGATCTAAGGAATCATCAGCAACCGTAGACTCATGTTCTGCCCCCTCCAGTAACCCTTCACCTATCTGATCCTCTTCTACAGTAATCATACCCGATCCTTTGTCTATTGCAACCTCTGTATTCTCCAGCAACATCTCACCATCCTCTACCAAAAGATCGTCGTTATCAACCTCGGTTTCCTCCAGCATCAAAGCCTCATTATTAGCATCCACCATATCCTCAGACAAATCAATATATTTGCCCTTGTCTAAGCCAGACACATCCTGGTTTTGGAAATCCACAGTGACCATCCTCTTACCAGTAGGATTTGCGTCCAAAGAGAAAAGTGGTTTCGGCCAGGTGGTTGGTCGAATTGGCATAGAAGAAGACGAGCCTGTCTCCTTCATTCTGTGAGACTGGTAGGTATACCGCGAGTTAGTCCCTTTAGAGATCTTGTTTCGGTAATTGTGGTGCCCCTTAGAACCCTTCGATTGAGACACTTTCTCCGCATAAGTAGGCTTATTTGAACCAATACCATTATTGGTGGCCTTCTCCATATTTTGACCTTCCCGACCGCGATTCTCAATATCCACACTATTGACCTGCTCCATTTCTAGAGCTCGTTTGACCGGTAGTCTTCGAGAGCCATCTCTAGGATTTGACTCTCGCAGTTGCTGTCCCTTCCCATCCTCGATTGAGGTTATATCCTGTCTTTTCCGAGCTGGCAGCATAAGCTTCGGGCAATTAGCAGCGTCATGTGTCAACCTATGACAATGTTCGCAATAGCCAACCAGCTTATCATCATACTTAAGCCCTACCTTTATTTCCTCTCCATGGTCAAAAGGAACAACTGTGAAGAAAGGAATGGGATCAAACCCATCGATAGTCACCTGTACACTCCCTGAATCAGCATCAAGATCCTCAATGGTTCCAATCGCTTTACCCACATCCCTGATGGTATCTACCTCCCACAAATGCAACGGGATATCTTCTACCTTGACCCAAAAGGTAATTGCCGACCGATATAGAGGCTTCACAATGGGTTCCCATCTCACCAAAGACACCATCCAACCATCAAAAAGATAAGGCCGACATTTAAGAACATCCGAAATGTCACGTTTCGATTGGAAGTTAAACTGGAATTTTCCGTTCCCAAGGTCTCCTCCTTCAACCTTTCCTTCCAATTTTCAGATTTTGGGGAGGTTAACTAGGAGGCTGTCCATCCGTTGAACCTCTGGGTTCATCAATCTCTCTATCATCGTCAATGAAAACTGCTAAACCCTCCTAGCAATGCCTGCGAAGGAGAGTTTCACAGATTCTGTCCTGAGCACACCCTTGTTAGCCATACACTGAGCCATCACCAAAACCTCCTTGGAAAACCAAAGAATCCTTGACAAATCGATACACCGTGACCAGAATGAGACCAAGAAGAGTCGACACACCTCAGATCGTAAACCGTTCGAAAATGCCCAAGAGAGTTGTAGAGAGACGTGAAAACATTTACAGAAGACAAGCCCCTTAAGTACCCAATACAACGGTGGTGATACGATGTTGGAGCTCTCAAGAAATAAAAAGAAGAATCGCAATCTTTTAAATGAGATACGGTGACTTGAAGAGATGATCTTGATTGCAATCTGTGACGTTAAACTCAGGCCAGATCCGATTTGATCAATTACCATGATTGGCTCCAGAAATCGTGAGAGGAGATTCTCCAGAGATTGATTTCCAAAAACCCTAGATCTAGATACAAAACCTGAATCTAGCTCCCTGGAATCCAAAGTCTCACCTATTAACGGCACCAGTAGCGAATCCTCCCATACCCAGGTCCCGCCGCCTCTTCTTAGGCCACTTGGAGGACCCATCGCCAGCGCCAACCCTAAGGTTGATCTCCCTTCCTCTAGTAAAACATGACCCCCCGCATAACCCTGACTGTCCATATCCGCCGCCGAGACAAACATAAACCACCGCCGCCGTCGGCTAGACTCAGTGAAACCTCTGACTCCTTATCGCTATCGCCATCGCCTAATCGTTTTTATTAGCTCTTAACTATATTATCAACAGTCTTTCACGCTTTTAGCATTTATTTAAATACTTTGATCATAATATACATATTACATATTTTTTGATTTTAAATAATTATTAATTAATTAATATATTTTTAAAACTGTTTATTTAATGTTCATAAATAAATTTATATTATTCTAAATTAATTCTTGAATAATATCGAATTAAATAAATAAGAATATTATAGTAATTTTTCAATGCAAAAAGACTAATTTTCAAAGTACATAAAATTGAGAATAAATTTCAAATGTCTTAAAATATTGAGTTCTTGCAAAACTAGACCCTTTTTTGAAGTCAAATGCTAGACTAGACCTCTCTTTCCTGACTTTTCAAAATGCCTTAAATTGCCATTCACGAAGTGAAGTATTTACGAAAATACCAGTCTGAGACATCATGAGACTTCACAAAGAAGTCTCACGTATGAGTTTCAAATGAAATAACCCAAAAATGTGCACGTAATTACGAAAGTGTCATCATTTCAATATTCCCCAACCACCATTACCAACAAAAACCGAGCCGTTAATGCTTCAAACAACCGATATTTGAGATGTTAATTCTTCAAACAATCGACATTTGAGATGTTAATGCTCTATCTTGAGCTAAAGCTTTCAATTTCCTCTCCAATTTCGTCAAAAAAATCTTTCTAAAAACTCAACTTTCATAGATCTTGCGATTTACCAAGATTCATGCAAAAAACGTCTGGGTTTCTTGGGTAATGGTGACGTAAGCCTTTCTTGGACGTCGATGAAGCGTAAAACGAGCTGCTAAGGTAGTTTCTACGTGCATTTCGTCAATTTACAGAACATAGACTTCATAGTGAAGTTTCATAGTCAACAAGGGTCTAATTTTGCAATTGACTTATTTTTATAAGACTTCATTTTAAAGTCTCAGAGTTCCTTTGAAAACAAAAAACTGGAATTGAGAATTTAACATGAAGTATGCGTAAAAGGGTCTAGTTTTGCATTTGATCGTAAGTTTGACTTTCTTTTTAGACTTCATCGTGAAGTCTTCGTAAAAAGCACATGTATCGAGACTTCGTTGTGAAGTCTCCTTGGAAAAAGGGTTACTTTTGTATTTGACCAAAATTTTCAAAACTTGGACTATTGGAGAGACTTCACCATGAAGTCTCGAACCATCAGAAAACATGAGAGAATTTATAGTGAAGTCTCTGGACTATGAATCGAAAATTTTGGTCAAACGCAAGAGTAACCCTCTGTCGTCGAAGACTTTACGATGAAGTCTCTTGAAAAAAGACAAAACTATGGTCATTTGCAAAACTAGACCCCTACTTTACGGGAGACTTCATTGTGAAGTCTTAAATTTGTGAGACTTCAGCGTAAAGTCTCACCAGAGAGGAGACTTCATCGTGAAGTCTCCTGAAAAAGTTTAAACTAGGTCAATTGCAAAACGAGACCCTACTTTTCAGGAGACTTCACGATAAAGTCTCAAACCGTTTGAGACTTCGTCATGAAGTCTCCGCAAAAAGTCAAACTTTGGTCAATTGCAAAATTAGACCACATATATGAGACTTCATTTTGAAGTCTCCCCCGAAAATGCGCTTGAGACTTAAAAACGTAGTCTCCTCTGAGACTTCTTTTGAAGTCTCTTCTACTAACTTTCTTAGACGTTAATTTTACAAAGTCACGAATGCTAATGTGGTGTGTGTACATGACTTTTCTTGCAGATAATGGTTCAAGTACCTATTTTCTATGGAGAATGGGTGATGAGAGACTTGAAGTGGCATTTTGAGGTGGATAATCGCAAAGGCGGGAGAATGCTCTTCTTGAAGGATGCTTGTACACATCGTGAACTTATTGTGATGACACAAGACGACTACAATCTGGACAAGAACATCGAGTTGGTCTTAACCTATTCGATACCAGATTCTATGTTGAAACAAATGGATATTGATTCTCCTACCCCATCAATGTGTGTTTCAAATGATAGACATATGCGGTTTTTGGTCGATTTGAGTAAAGTGCATGTTATACGGCTTTGTGTCTCGAGTGGCGTGAGGATGACTAGTGGGAAAAACGACGAGGTTGGTGCTGAGGACTCTGAGGAAGATGGTAAGGATGATGAAGACTATGAGGAAGATGCAAAAAAAGTGGTAGACGAAGATACGGATATGTCATTTGATGGTGGTGAGGGAGTTGGTAATGTCAAAGATGATGATTATTGTTTAGAAGATTATCCTGCTTATGAGGTAGATTACGAATTCCTTGAAGATTACATTGTGTATGGGAAAGTTAAGGATGAAGATGTTTGTGAAAATGAGGATGATAACATGTTTCTTGGTGAAAAAGGAAGCTTCGTTTGTGAAGGCCGAAGAATGAACATGGCATGGTCGGATGGTCTCTTTGTCACAACAAGTTTTCCTTCGAAGGACGCCCTTATATCCGAGGTCCGCTTGACAGCGATAATGGCGAAATTCTCCTACAAAGTGCATAAGTCTACAAAAAAACTATTTGTTGCTAAGTGTCGTGTGAAAGGATGCAATTGGAGGGTTAGAGGAGCTGTGAAATACGAGCCAAATACGATTTGGGTGACTTTGTACAAGAAAAAACATACTTGCTCAGTGACGGACCGAATTATTTTACACAAACGCTATGCTCCGAGGTATATTGATAAGTTGTTTTATGATGAATGGGGAACAACTGATGGAGTAACGCCGAAGATAATTAGATCTTCAATGAAGAAGAAATTTGGTTTGAAGATGGACTATACTACTTCCTACAGAGCTTTGATATTTTCACAACTATTGGTTAGAGGAACAACAAAAGATGGGTATGAGCACTTGCCCTCGTATCTAGATCGTGTCCAACAAAGCCAATCCCAGAACCGTCACTGATCTCCTACTGGATGATCAGAATAGATTCAAATATATGTTCTTTGCTCTTGGAGACTCGATTGCCGGATTTCAATATCTTAGACGAGTTATGGTGGTGGATGGGTGTCATCTACCGGGGAAGTATGGCGGTGTTCTACTAGTGGCTTGCGGCTAAGACGCAAATTTTCAGATATTGCCGTTAGCTTTTGCTATTGTGGACGCTGAGGATGATGAATCATGGCGTTGGTTTTTTACCAAGTTGAGTGGATGTATCTCTAATCAATATGCTTTAGCAATATTTTCCGACCGGCACGTCTCGATAAAGAATGCAATAGAAACGGTTATATCATGGGCAACAAGAGTGATATGTTATTATCACCTTTAAGATAACATTGTCACCAACTTCTAGGGAAGAAATCTTCTATACCTTGTCAAATCCGCTGCGTATGGGTATACTCATCATGATTTTAATAGATACATGGATGCTATACNAGGGGGGGGGGGGGAATCCCGACCTTGCAGGTTACTTGGAGGAAGCGAAATTCAATCTATGGGCACGAGTTCACTTCCCCGGACATAGATACAACATACAAACGAGCAACATCGCCGAATCTATAAACTCCGCTCTTAAACTAGCTCGAGGATTTCCCATACCATTCCTTTTGGAGTTTATACGAGAGAAGCTAGGAATGTTGTATTTTAGAAGGCGTGAAGATGCTATGAAGTTCACAACAAGACAGAGCAAAGGGGTTGAATATTTGCTGACTATTCGTCAATTTTATGCTGAAAAAATGACGGTTGAACGCATAGATAATTGACGCTTCCACGTGAAAGGAGGACATAGAGATTGTATCGTTGATTTTCTACATCGTAAATTTCAATGTGGTGTGTATGATGTTGAGATGGTACCTTGTTCACATGCTATTGCCCATCAAACACAAAGGAATATTATTATGCGACGTACTCAAGCAACATCTACCCCAAAATGATGGATATAAAAGAACCCAAGTTTATCAAGGTTCTTCTTCTAGAGGTTTGGTGTAAACCAAGAAGGCAGAAGAAGTCACGATGGCAAAAATGGTTTGAAATTGCAAGGAAGTTTAAGGACAAACCGTAGAAGGCTCACAAGCAATACAATTGCTCACAATGCAAACAACCTAGACATACCAGACCTAATTGTGTAAGTTAAACTCACTTATGAGTGTTGATATATAATATTGTGGGTAATTGTTTTATGGTATGTGTTTTGATGATATTTAACATGTTCAAGGATGAGGGAAACTAGTGATGTTGGAATTTTGAAGTAAAGTCTCGCAATGAAGTCTCCCGTACAAGTCTTAATCTTTCGCTGAAATCTGTGTGAAGTTTTATATAAGACATTATAAAGAAGTCTCATGTTTAAGTCTCAGTGTGAAGTCTCCTTAGCTAATTATGTCTAGTTTATGTTTGTTGAATTAAGACCACTTTGCATTTCACAAGGACTTTATGTTTGTGTTTGTTGGATTAAGACTAGGTGTCTAAACTTTCTCTTATCAAGAGTACCAAAAGTTCCATTGAGTTACAATAATTTAACATTACATATCATAACATATCATCCTACCCTATCAAGTTACAATATTTTGACTTGTTCCATTGGGTGGGCCAAGAAACATTCTCGCAATGTTCGCCAAAATATATTGTTTTTCCTACACCTAGTACATTATATTACATCAAAAGGCTACGGGAATCCAAAAAAAGACTAGAGAAGCTCATTCATCTTGCATCGTATAAATCCAATTCTTTGTACTTGCGTTTCTCCGTTCCTCTTACCTTTAGCTCGTGATATATCTCGACCGCTAACTTCTCTCTTATGTTTTTAATGTTGGCGGAGGACAAGAGATGAGGAGGAAATGACATGACAAAGCTTGGCACTCAATATACTTGACGGTGAACACTCCACAATCACCACTAACACATTGGGGAACTTCGGATCTAGGAAGTACCTCATAACTGTAGGAAACAAATGGGTGCAAGTGTCTCTGATTCGGAGGACTTAGGAGGTGAATAAGATATGCCACCATCTCGCTTAAAGGGTTCAAAGGTTGGGCAATCACCTCTTTACTAAAGCACTCAACGATGTTGTCCCAAACAACGATGTGCTTCTTCGGAATCGATATCATCAAGGCAAGCCAATGCGCGGTCCTGAGGTTGAAGGAGGTGTAGATTTCTTCCACATGGATAGCCCATACCTTATTATTGCGGTAAAACTCTGGTTGAGTGCTAATATAGAGATCATGAGCCCCGGGAGGTAGAATCCTCCCTAAACCGTAGTCATCTGCCGTGGTCTTGAATGCTTCGTAGCTACCCAACCACTGTTGGGTGAAAACATAATCAACAAAAGCAGATCTTCTCGCTCCTAAACCACTCTGGATGGAAATGGAACCGCTGCCTTAGTATATTGGTTGCAGCATCCATGTGCTGCAGCAAAAAAAATGTTAGAATTCAAAGTTACGTATGAGACTTCAAACAGAGACTTCAAGATGAGACATCAAGATGAGACTTCAACCTCAGACTTCAATAAGTCTTACTTTGTCCCAAAGCCATCTTTGCGATGTTCGCATCGTTCGGTACCAAAACATGGTTGTGTCATCCCGTGGTTTATTACTCTTGAATTGTCTGCAAAATGAAGTCACAAACTCATTAAAATGAAGTCACAAACATGATTAAAAACTTAAGAGAGGTCGGTACTAATGGGAAAGTCTTAAAAAATTCTAACATCTCCTCTATATAGTTCTTGTCGATTGAACCAAATGGATCATAGCCACATCCTCTTGAGACCATTGGAACCTTAGCTATTGTCTCTACAGGCAGCACTAGGTCCCTCTTGACCTACGCAACAACTTTCTTAGCCACAAGAGATGTTACTTTCTCCTTCACGCTTTGCTTTTCCCTCTTTGTTTTATCAAAATCCACATGCATTACGTTTGTGTCATACATCACAACACTTGCTTCTTGTTTTTCTTGTGGTTATTGTTGTTGTTGTTGTTGTGTTTCACTAACACTACTATGCATATACTATGACAACAAGAGAGTAAACCAATTCAGATCACACGTTATTATAAAAAAGGTATCAAATCATACATAAGCACACATCATTATAACAAGGTTCAGATTTCACACATCACTTATTGGAAAAAGGTTTCTCTATAAAACAAACAACAAGCCAAACAACAAGCCTAACAAAGAGTATTTTGCATCAAACACTAGTTCTTGGCAACTAGTCTTTCACTTTTTCTATTCAAATGAGCCTTTTTACTTGAGTAAGTAATGGGTTTATTTTGGAGAAGAGGAGGAGGACTAACCCCTTCAGCAGCCGTTGTTGACTTCACATCGGATCCACGAGCCCTCTCCGGATCTACCAGGTTTTCTTTCATTCCACCTGCAACCTCTTCTTTCCGCAGTCCACTCACAACAGAATCATCAAGCCTTTTCACCACCTCTTCTAGAGAGGAAGGTAACCTTCTTACCAATGTCCACCACCAGCACTTCAACCTTATTGAATCGAGCATCCATGGTAGCCATTACTGCATCAACAAGACTCTTCTCAAATGCAGCATCATCCATGTGAGCTTTCTTCAAACTACCCTCATCAATAGCTTGAGCGTCTCTCTTAATGCCCTTGTTTCCAGACTCGTCCTTCACATTCACCTTGTTGTTTGAGGGCAACACACCGAGGGTTGACCAGTGCTCTATCTTCCACCTCTTATCCTTCTTTATTTGTCCATACATAACTCTTAAAATGTTGACAATTCTATGATCCTCACCATCATCATCCCACCGTTGGAACATCTCATTGAACTCAAGCCTTACAAAACTGTTGATGCCAGTCTACAAGCAAAGTGGGGCATAACAAACAATGTTACATTCATGGAGATCACATAATATCAAATGAGAAACAAGAAATCGACAAACGGTTGTCTGAGACTTTAACTTGAAGTCTCATATGAGACTTCAACATTCTATAAGAAATGAAGTCTCATTTGAGACTTCACGTTAAAGTCTCATGACATTTTGATTGTTTATATGGATATATACCTGTCTAAGCATGCAACCCCTGATGTGTTTCCTGCCTTTTGTTCCCCTGTAAGCAAGAAGAGGTATCTCTGGAACAGGATCATATGGATTTCCAAGATCAAAAGAAAGTCCAGGAAGAGCAAAGTAAGCCCAAGACTGCAGAATTTGGGCAAACCCGTTGATATGATAAATACTAGTTATATCAGCCTCCTTCACAAAAGAAATCACCTTCTTAAATGCCAATATTCCCCAAGGGTAGTTAACAAAACTCTCCAGATCCATCACCAACCTAGCAAGGTTTACATTTATCGGCGACATGTATGAGTGTGCATCAATGCAATTAGCAATGATGGCAAGATAGCCCAACCTCAACCAATCATCAGGCTCCCAATACTCGTAGCGGCCGCACACTTCCACCAATTCATCATAGCTTTGTCTTACCTCCACACTCGTTCCAAGCAGGACCCAAAACTCTCTCATCTATCACCTCAACCTCAGGGTACATAACATTTTCTATGTAGTCACAGTTGAGTTCTGTGATGACTTCAAACTCGTTAAGAGATAACCTAATTAGAGGTGTGCCAATGAGACTCCAGATCTCATTCTTCTTATGGCAGGACAGTTGGAATGAGAGCATATAGTGGCCCAGCCTCGGTGCCCATGAGATCTTCTTCTTGTGGTATTGTAAGAAGACACCCCAAAAGGAGTGCCAAATCTGGTCCCATTTGCCTGGCAGAAGTGCCACCTTCAAAGCATCAAACAACTATGATGTAGAGCTGAATATTTGGATGCTTTTATCAGGACACGACTCATCCTCTTTTGTGAATAACCTTGGTGGGAAATCTGGATTCTTCTCTATTGCGAGTCTCTTATCAGTTTTCTTATCTTTTTTCTTTGTCATGACATAAACCTCTTGCAACAACAAACAAATAAAAAACGTAGTTAGATAACTGAATGAAAGCCACATATGAGACTACAAAGTGAAATCACCCATGAAAATAACGAAACTTCACTGTGACCTCTTATATGAGACTACAACTTCAAGTCTCTATATTCTTTTTGAAGAATTAACAAACCTGAACCCTAAATGTCGGAATCCCAGATGAAAAAATGAATGTCAGAATCCCAGATCTGCGAAACAAACACAAATAGAACCGAGAATATGTGAGGTTTTAGTCATCAGCTCAGGGAGGAGAAGCGATTACATTCAAAGGTGTCGGAAACCCAGATTTGCGAAGCAAAGGTGTCGGAATCCCAGAAGCAATTGTGTCGAAATCCCATATATGTAAACAAAAACAAAAAAAACTGAGAATCGAACATGCAAGAAGAATGTGCGAGGTTTTAGTCATCGGCTCGTGGAGGAGGTTTCATTACCTTCATCGGCGTCACTATCACGGTGTATTCCAGCGACAGTGATATCGGTTCTTTCATAGAATCGAAGAGTCGCCTGATTTTTTTTTTTTTTGATAACAGAAAAAGTAAAATCTCGAAACCCTAAACTATAAATTTTGTTAACGATAAAAAATATTATTTTATGGAGACTTCAATATAAACTCTCATATAAGACTTTATGACGTAGTCTCTATACCTTAAATTACCTTACATGATTTATAATTTTATGCATTTTAATGAATTTTTAATTTATATACGTTAGATTTGATCATAATATATTTCTGTTCTAAAATATCCAATCAATACATTTTAATTATTTTTATATTTAAATATAATAATTATAAGACTTCATCACTCTTTCCTCTAAACTCTGAAATTCGAATTTTTTTGAATTGGCGCCTTTACAATTGGAATTTCCGCATTTATCACATTTTAATTTGGCGCCATCACATTTTAGTTTGCGTCTTTATCACATTTTTATTTTTATCACCATTTATTTTTATTCTGGTCAATCAAAATATTTTTATAACGGTAAATTACAAAATTCTGATGTTTTACCATTACACACGGTAAGACTTCAGTTTGAAGTCTCATTTGAGACATCACGGTGAAGTGTGAAGCTATCTTTTACAATATTAAGAAGTCACTAAAACATAGTTTTAACAACAATTACACACAACTAAATCATAGTTTTAACAAGATTAAGACCAACTAAAACTCATACCACCAATGATACCAAACTCATTAATAGCACAACAACACCAAAGACCATCAACTTAAATTCTTCAATTTTTATTGGATCTGCAATTGCACTTCGGATTTCAGCAATAACTGCTANTTTCAGCAATATCTGCTACGAGGATCATGAGCTCATCCTCTAGTCCCTCGATCTTTTTTCTAGGATTTTCCGAAAGATTCATTTGATCATACAAGTATACAATCCTCTCTCGAAAGTCACGATTTTGAAACTCAAGCTTAGTGAGTTCTTTCTCTAAAGCATCGTCCCACCATTTCCAAATGTGATTTCCAGGATTCTACAAGTAAAAATTTCTGAAGAATTACATCTAAACAACTAATTCTTTAATTTAACTCGTTATGAATAATTGCAAACTTACTTCTTTCGTTGGGAAAGTGTAAAATCTTCTACCCGGATCTGTATCACTCACAGAAGTTTCGATGCACATCCTAGCCCCACAGAAACAGCGAATAGGAATTCCAAAATCTCCATCAGCTTCACAACAACCAAAATTGAAAGGAGCTTTTAATGATGAACTTTGTGTGTAACTTATCGGCATTGTCAAAGATTAAGAGAAGAAAAAGACGAAGTAGAAGCAAGAGAATGAAGAGGAAACAGAAGAAGGCGAGAGTGTTCTTGCCGTTTTGGAGAGGGATGGATTTGTGAGAAAAATGAAGAAATTTTACATTATATGTAGGGGTAAAACTAGGTTAAAAGTCACCACCGCAATTTTGAGACTTCATTGGTAACTATAAATATATTATTTTAAACAGATTTAAAAATGGAGTCTCGCACGAGACTTTACGAGAAGTCTCTATACCCTAAACCCTAAATTTCAGATAAATTTTCCACTTTTATGTTAACCATCCCTAATATATACTTATGTTTTAAATCATATTGGTGTAATAAATTCAAAATGTAACAGTTAGATGCATATTCGGCATTTTATAACAAAAACATATGAATCCTAAGTGTAACCCTATAGATGTATACATGTATTCCAACTCATTATCTGACTCTAGACACATCCAAATATGATTTACCTCAAATGGTTTCGTTTTATGAAAATTTATGAAATTATATTTTTAAAACTTCGGTTCTTATTGAAAACAATTTATCTATAAAAAATCTCGAACCAAATTTTTTTTTTTATTATGTTTTTAAATTTAAATTTAGATTTATTTACGGTTTGAGACTCGTCGTAAAGTCTCTATACCCTAAATGGGAGACTTCACGATGAAGTCTAGTACGAGACTTTGTGAGAAAGTCTCCTGTCACGCTGAGGTCAAAACGGTAATTGCCGATTTCATTTTTTATTTTTGCAAAGAAGGTTGTCAAGCGTAATTTCTTTGCCCTTGGGGTTTACTTTTGCATTTGATTCAAATTGGGGTCTAGTTTTGCATTCAAATCCTTTTTGGGTCTAGTTTTAGCAATTTCCCCTAAAATATTTGGTATATTTTACAAAACCTCTCTTTTTTATTTTACACCTTTGACATTTTACGGGGAAATGTTTCAAAAAATTATTACCAAATATACTGTCAATTTGGTTGTACTAATCACGGAGAATGGGGAGGAGTAAAGCATGTTCTTTTGGTAATCGCTGCGACCGACTCGTGTGACCAAAAATAAAATGGTTTCCTTGAACCTCTCCTCTTTACTGTCGCTAGATTAATAATCATGGAAACACATTAACAGAAAAACAAAAGTGTAACACCCCGGTTTTTTAATTTCGGTTTAATTCGATCAAGCCAATTTTTCTGCTAAACCGAGTCAAACCTTCCTTATTCAATCTTAACTTAAAAACATAAATCCTTTGGCGTTTTTTTCTTCCTTTTTTTTCCAAGCCGTCACCAAATTCAGGGAGAAGAGAGACAAAAAATTTCAAGCCATCAGAGGAAGAGAGAAGAGAGAAGAGAGAAGAGAGAAGAGGAGAAAGGAGATGAAGCATATGTAGTCTCTGCAGAGGACAGACTCGATATGCTGTGGAAGAAAAAAGAAACGGCTGATCAAATCAATAGATTTCGATCTGAAATTTTAACACAAGGTAAATGACTCCTCGATCTTTGTTCTCCATTTTATAGAATGCGATTTTAATTTTTCTACTCAAAGTTATGTGCGTTTTTCTAAAAGGTTTATGTGCTGTATGAATCTGCAATCAGTCCGAGTTTGGAGGACGTTTCCGAGGGCAAATGGTGTCCGATCGGAGTGAAACCAGAGCCCACAGTTAGAGGACAACCGTATCTATAATCTGACCGTTCGGATCGAGGAATTAACGGTTAGTTTTAATGTTATAGGCTTGTTTCTAAGCGCTAGAGAATCTGATAGATTTTCAGATTGGCATGTTGGTGTGATTCTCGAGTTTGATTGAGTTAACAGAGGATTTCCAAGCTTATCTTCTGTTTTTTCAATGTAGGGACTTATATGAATCCTCTGGTATAAAGAAAACCAATTTCGGGTTCATATGAGTGGAGAATCGCGTCCCAGAAGTTAGCGCAGCGAAGCTGTCTGCGTCAAAAGAAAATGGAAGAGCTCGAGTTTGAGGATGCCAGAGAGTTGCAGACACCCAAAACGTTCTCGAGAACGTGGTTTTACTCGGTATGTAAAATTAACGTTTTTCCCCTTGCCCGGGTTTCCTTTTTAGAAAGTTTCCAAATATGGCAGGTTTCCATATTTGGAAAGTTTCCTTTTTGGGAAAGTTTCCTCTTTGGGTAGGTTTCCTTTTTAGGCAGCTTTCCATTTATAGCAGGTTTCCTTAAATGGAAAGTTTCCATTTTTAGCAGGTTCCCATTTAAAATCTAATTTGGGTTCCTATTCCAGATTCTTTTTCGAGAAGGAAGATCAGCGTAAGATGAGATGTATGACGCATGATCTCCGTGGGGTTAAGCTCATAAGGAGGATCANATCCCCCGCTTTCTTTCGGCTTAGTTTTCTTCCTCGTTAGGCTAGCACCGGAACATGATTGAGTCTATATGAATCGAGTCTGACTGAGTCTTGTGGGAATTGATTTCTTTCGTGTTAAATTGGAATTAGGGTTAATAGATGATATCACCATTGATTGTTTCGCATGATGATTGTAGTGTGTGATGTAGTTATAAAGTAAGATGGATAGTAGGAGAAGACTTGACGTGGGGTACATATGAAGAATCCCTNATGAAGAATCCCTGTATTCCCGGAGTCGTGTGTGCGTAGGGTGCGGGCATTAAGTCAATCGGTGTCCGTAGCCCTTAGATCGATAAAGCGTCCACTGGGCGGTATGTATAGGCACTTAGCATATGCAGTGTAAGCCTCTTCGGGGGGTGCCGACAGTCACTGAAGCTGTCTAGGACCA
>OVAN01009620.1:0-16709 GCA_900406275.1 Anastatica hierochuntica | reverse complement strand
CGATTAGGCAATACCTCGCAGCTTGTCATTTGATCTTGATGCATTCGGCTTTGAGTTTTGATAGGGTCCCATCCTTGAGGTACCCTATTATCGGCATTCTCCAGTCGTATGTCGTCTCAGTGGACCCTTGGGTTACGCCATCGTCTGCTTCTACTTCTGTGGCAAGTAATTCTTTAGCGATGGCCGACCATTGTAGCATTAGCAAGGGAAAATCAATGGCCCAAAGTGACTATTGTGATGGAGATGACTACGATAGAATAGTTAGGAGCACATGATCAAATGATGACAAGATCAAAGAGCTTAGTGACAAGGTCAACATAATCATTCTCCAAAAAAAGAGAAGTGTTCACTTTATTGAAACTGAATTTCAAGGAGGACAAGACAGTGAGAATCAAGAAGAAGTGAGCTACATCCAAGGAGGTAACTACCAAAAACCCTTCAACCAAGGATACAAGCCTTACAACAACAACTTGTCTTACCAAAGCAACAATGTGGAGAACCCACAAAATCAAGTCTATCCACTCAAGACTCACCAACAAGGGGACCAATTCCGACTCAAACAAGGCTTTTACCAAAAGCCTCAACAAGTTGGTCCTTCAAAAGTGGAAGAGAACCATGTTATGCTCAAGAAGCTAGTGGAAGGACAAAGAGGTTTGGGGAAATAAATACCAAGATGAAAGCCATGTACTGAGACATAAAAAACAAGCATGAAGCTCTTGCTTCACATGTGAAGGTAATTGACTCTCAAATACAACAAGTGATTGTGGACCAAAAAGGAAAGGTCGTATTTAAAGAAAAAGGAGGGTGAAGCAAGGACTTTTGCAATACCTTTTTGGAAGAAAATCAACAACAACTCTCTACCATATGATGGTATTATTTTCAGTCTTGAAGAAGAGAAAATTATTGATGACTTTGAGAATCTCTTTTTGAATCCCCTTGATGAGGTTATTGATAGCTTGGATGTTGAATTGGTTGGAAATTCACTTGAGAAGGAAGGTCATGCCGAATTTGACCTTGATATCAATGACACAAGTGCTCCAATTGGAAACCCACTTAAGAAGGAAGACACTCATTTGGCTAAAGGAGATGTCGAAATTGAAGAAAAGAAGAAAGAGCCTTGGATAGATGATAAGGCTACTAAAGAGGGAAGAGTTAAGGAAGCTAAGGAAGATGAAAGCTTCAAGGAAAAAGAAGAAATTAATGTCTTAAGGAAAGAGGCATCTAAGAAGAAAGGAAAGATTCTTAGAGGAGTTGAGGTAAGTGAGGAAGACTTCCCAATTTTAAGTCTTTTGGTTCTTAAGTCCACCCTCCCATACATTCAACGCTTTAAAAAGAAAATCCTTGAGTTACACTGTAAATAAATGAAGAACAAAAGGTCTTCTTGACATTCCCAAATAATGGGAGGAGGAAGCAAAGACAAATGAAGTTGGCTTTAAAAAGTTATAGCTTCAAGGGATAAGGTTGAAAAGATTATGAGAGATAATGGTATTCCAACAACTAGAGCTATTGAAAAAACTCCAGAGAAGAGCAATGATGAAGGAAGATTTCTAATCCCATGTGCTCTTAAGAACTATCATTTTGAAGATGCTTTGGCGGACCCCAGAGCAAGTTTGAACGTAATATCTCTTGAAAGGGTAAAAGAACTTGGATTTCAATACAAGATCAAGAGAGGAGTGGATCCCATCTTACTAGGAGATGCATCTAAAAAACTATGGGAAGACTCGAGAACATCGAGCTAAGGGTCAACAACACACTTGTCAAGTGTGATTTTGTGGTAGTGGATACAAAATCTAACCAATCCAAGTTCCCATTGATCTTAGGAACACCCTTTCTCATTACCACCGGAGCTTTGATAGACTTCGACTCTAAGGAGCTAATTTTGAAAAACGTCGATGAGGGAGTTTCATACTCAACAATTAAAACTGGGAGAGATAATACATTTTGTGGTATGGTGTACCAAGGGGAAGTGAAACATAGGGGTAAGATGGGAGAAAAAAAAGCCAATGAAAGATTTGGAGAGGATAAAATTTGGGATTGGTTTTATGAAGAAGACTCCAAGGAATACTTGGCTCACAAAGACTTGCTCATGATGGAGAAGCAACCAAAAATTCCACGGTCAGCCCTGAAGGCTAGCTACAATCCCCACTTCTACAAAGGAAAAGGAGTTAAGAACATCCTCAAGATCAAAGAATGGACAACAAGGAAATCTCCAAGAGGACCAAACTACGAAGAGATGGTCCTCCACTTCACTCACTAAAAGAGAAGAAGAATGGTCAAGCTAAAGACCTTAAACAAGCGCACTTGAGAGGTAATCTCATGAGTATCCTTTGTACATATTCCCTTTAAGTTTTAAATTTCAAGTCTTTCAAAATTCAGTAATGATGATGTGTCTTAGAGTTATCTTGTTCCAAAGTCATTCTTTTGCTTAAGCTTAGGTGCCAAAGGGGATCCATTTAACCCAAGGATCAAAAGCCATGAAGGAGTAAGGTGTAGACACTTTCAATGAGTCACTATGACTTAATACTAAGAACACTCCTTATGCTAAGGTAACTTCTCTTAAATACAAGTTATGGATTTGCATTTCACCATTTTAAAAGATTTTCAGTAGTGATTTTGCAAAAGTTTGATTTAAGAAAGCTTCGCCGTTTTTGCTACAATTTCAAACCTTTGGTCCTAATTTTCACAAATTCAAGAAAAAAAAATTCCCTAATTTTAAATTTCAAATTTGAGTTATTTTGCAAAAGTTTTCAAGCAAATCATGGATTTTGGAAACCTAGGGACCAATTTGAAAATAGCTTTTTACACTTTTACTCTTAACCACTACTTTTCACTCTCAGTTTTCTCTCTCTTTCTCATCAGCATCGACCTTCATCTTCTTCCTTTGCTAAAGAAATGTTTTGATTTTTAAAGAGAGAATTTGATCAAAATTTTGACAAATTTTGATTTTTCTAAAGCGCACTCTACCTCCTATCTACATCCCACTCTTGAAAAGAATCAATAAGGTATGAAATTAAAAACCTTCACTTTTACTCTCTTGAATTTTTTATTGTCTTAGTATGAAGGTGTCTAGTGATGTTTTGTGGTTTATAGAGATGGAGGAGCTTAGTTGTTAGTGTTTTATGAACTTGAAGCACCTACAAACAATTAGAAATGCATGAATCAAAATTATGTTCTTGGGATGAATAGTGGAGAGAATAGTATTTTTGAATTCAATTTTGGGAAATTTTTGAATTTTGTGGTTGATATATATAATTGGTGTTAAATGAGCATATTTTAATGAGTCACTTTCTAAATTTGGGAAATTCCTAGGTGTACAGAAATTTTTATGAGAAAATTGATTTTTTAATTCTATTGAATATAAGGTGAAAACCCTAGCCGCAAACTTCGTTTTCTCTTCATCTCCGATTTAGGAACTGGTGACTGGTGGTTCCTAAAACACTGTCACCGGTCCCTTTAGCGTTTTTTCTGCTTTTCTTTTCTTTTTTATCTTTTTTTTTATGATTTGCATCGAATTTGTTTTGGTGTTTTGGATTTGACGGATTTTGGTATTATCTATATATTTTTCTTTTTGTACCAGATCAGAAGATCGACGGGTGTTGCCGGATTAGAAGATTGATGGGTGTTACCGAATCAGAAGATCGACGAGATGTTGCCGGATTGGAAGGTCGACGGTTTGACTAAGCTCTTAGAGGCGCATCAATAACTTCAACCCGCTTTTCACGATGAACTTATATATGTTGGATCATACCATTTCAGGATTCTACTAAATGATTTGCAAGGGACTAAGAAGACTCATTATTACCGGATTAGTCATGTTTCTGGCGACGAGTTTCCTTCACGATCAAACTGTGTTCTACTCAAGTTGCTATTGTGGATAAATGGAGAGCAAACAGTGTGAAGTAAAATTAACTTAGGACAGAACTGTCATCAATGTATCATGGAGAAACCATCCAAGAATAGGATAGGTAAGATCATTGTTATCCATCATGCTTATCACTGTCTTTTTGTCGTTTTGTAATTTACAGGTATGTATCTGGTTCAATATTAATAAAATATAAACGTTAAATATAAATATATATATATATATAAGGTGTTGATTGTTGGATGCTTGGTTTGTTTGTGCATAATTAGTATTTACTACTTTCGAGTTTTATCCTTGAATTATTAATTTGGACATATTATATTAAGAGGACATCATGTCTTAATTTAGAATTGTTATTAAAAAGGTATCAAATGGGTTTTGAACTTAGTAGTTTAGTAAGCATTTAAAACAAAGTCATGAGTTTGGAAAGTGAAAAGTCAAGTGCGTATTTTTACCTTAATGGCCAAAATTTGTAAGACATAGTATGATGGCATTTTTGTTTTGATCGAGTATGATGCATTTAGAACAATGAGTTAGCCAAGGGTAATTGCTAAGAATTAGATCTTACAAGTATTTGTGCTTAATGACTAATTCCAATTTAAAGCTAAACCCGTTTTGCTTTCTCATTATGCTCTTTATACTTTTAAAACTCACTTTGACTACAATTTTGAGTGTAGAATCCAAACGAATGGCGCCAACGCAACAAGCTATGAGACTATCTTATCCAACATATTCGGAAAAAGAGAAGCAACAATACTTCCATCTTCAATGAAACTCGAAAGTGAAGGGAACATTGTGGTTAAATGAAAACATGATGTCTAAGATGGGGATCGATCATCAAGTGAAGTACTTGCTAGGGTACATGGATCTTGGGAGATTGTTTGAGATTTGTTACCCCACCTATGTCCAACCAACACTTCAATTCCTAGCCACGATGGACTTCCACCACGGGAACGACTTCGAAACTAGTCTTGGATATGTAACCTTTCGGATCAAGAATGAGGAGTATATCATCTCAACAAAAGACTTATGCCGAGTTTATGGGTTCGAAAGAAAGAGGAGCAAGATTGGATTCCGGGATGGTTTGGATATAAGCAAACTTTGAAGAACAATAATATTTGGAGATCACGTCGAGGATTAAGCTACAATAACAAAGATCCACAATCCAACCATACGTTACACAATGGAATTCTTGACAAATTCCTTCTTTGTCAATGGGAATTGTCGCTTTGTCACCAAGAATGCTATGTATTTCTTCTTCCAAGGGTTAAAGAAGAATTTATGGGAGCATGGAGGAAGATGGTTTAACCCTTTGGGAGAAGTGACAAACATGGGAATCATCTTTGTTGCCATCCTTCTTGAGCATGTGGTGGATATTCAATTGCAAAAGAAGCCGACAATAAAGATACATGGAAATGTTAACTCCGTTGTTTTGATACTTTGGAATACAACTTGAAGGTTGGAAGAACAAAGACGATGAGGAGGAGGTTAATGATGGAAATTGTATAGAGGGAAGGAGCCTTGATATGCAATACTTGTTAGATCGGAAGTGGCATGTATGCAATCTTCCTATGAAACCATGGACCACCACTACCGTGACTCCTTCAATAGCCTTCAAACTCCCTCCAAATCTCGCAACAAAAAGGATTGAACTCCACTTGCATCCAATCATCCAGCTAGACGATTAACAAGAAGAGCCCAAAGAAGAAGAAGATGAAGAAAGCTTTGGTCACGATTTTCTCAACCATTCATGTGAACCACCGCACTGAAAGTCACCCCATGGGCACCTCTTGGAATCTCAATTCAAATGAACACCTTCAAATTAAGAAGAACACGAGTATGATCTCGCAAATGTGGAAGGCAATAAAGGGGAGCGCCAAATACAACCGGTATGCCTCTTGCATAAATAACGATGAAGATGAAGATAAGAGGAAGAAGCATGAATTTGAGATACCAAAACACTCAGTGGCTCTTCCACCTTTGATGATTCGCGAACCAAGTGAGAAAATAATGCAACCACCAAAAAGCCCGTTTCAAGAACCACCATTGAGGAGGCACGTGAAAGACCCATCGGTTTATCATCATGGCTGAGGAGGGGATTCTACCGAGACAAAGAGCCCGACTCCTCCGTTTCATACACTTGACACTCATACACTTGTGTGTTCCAAAGGTACGTCTACTTACCATTGTTTATACCACGCATATTTTCTTACTTTGTGTGCTTTTAAAGGTTACTCTCACGACTTAGGATTCACCTGGACGGTGAAGTTTAAGTCCGAAGGAGGAGCCTTCGTACTAATGTCGTTTTAAGTTTTGATGTTTTCCTTTTCATCACATTTGAGTCTTGCATTGTGTATAGTTATGATTTTTAAAAAACCAAATAACTAGAAAAACTTCAAAATTCCAAAAAGATTTTCAATTTGTTTTTAAAGCATTGCATATAGTTTTCATCATTTGTACATACTTAGTTTGATAAGAGCATATAAGATTGCATTTTGCATAGGGAACAATAATAGTATTGACTCTTAAGTAGCTAAGTTTTGCTTGATGACCAATGTCCTCACTAGAAGTACAATGCTGCATAGACCGTTTTTAGTCTTCAGAAAATAATTGATTGGAACTTACCGCTCGATGGTCTTCATGAACATTGAAGTAGATGATCTTTTGAGTCAATTCCAATCTAAAATGGACTTAAATGAATGTTAAAATATTTCTTATGGGCTTTTCAATACTTGACCATGGTAAAAACACTAATATTTGACTTATGTTCTAACTTATTTTACCACCCTCTCTTAGCTCAAATGGCTACTCTCATCTTTAGAGTAGTAACCAACCCTTTAAAACCTTTCCTTCAAAACCCCTAATATTTTGATATGTGAGACCTCTTTTGGAAAGTTCACACACAGGAAAATACCCGAGTCAATTGAAGTTGAAAGACAAAGAGGATACTTCCTTAGAGTTAGCCTCACTTTAAGGTTAACTAGAGTCTTAGGAGGGAAAAATCTTTAGTGGTTTGGGTTTGTTTAAGTCTTGGTAATGGTTGGTGTAAATATATTCAAGTAAATGTTTCTTATTGTAGATATGATCCTAGGTTGTTTGAATAAAAGAAAGAAAAAGAAGGGAGAAAAATCGAAAAAAGAAAGAAGAAAGAAGAAAGAAGTGAAAGAAAAAGACACTAGAGATTAGAATCAAGTTTGAGCTCTAACCTTAGAAACTAAAAGCTTAGAGAGTCCACCTTTGAAATGAAAAGAAAATAAACAATTCAAAGTGATTAGAATAGTGGCTTTTAAAATCAAAAGAAGGTTAGTAGCTAAGAAAAAAAATGTCTAAGAATCTCTAGTTGTCTACAAAAAGAAAAGAATGAGTGTGTCTTATTGAATGAAATGCTTAAGGTTTCTAGATCTAGGATGGGAAATATATCAATTAAGTGTCTAGATCCTTATGAAGAAATGGTTGGGAACAATTAGAGGAAGTAAATGTTTTGTATGCGTAAATTGTTCGGCTAACACCTTGCTTTTGTCTATTGTCTTGCACTACTTTTTGAGAGAAACCACCATCAAATCGAGTGAACCCTTTTCTTTTTAAAATTCTCCTTACATAGACCCTTTCTTTAAAACTCCAAACCAAATGGATGAGATGTATTTCCCATAAGTAAGAACTCACGCCTAAGCTTAATTGAATGTAAAAAGGAATTGGCGATGGGATTGTTTATGGATGCCTAGCTTAGATACTAAGAGTTGGTTTTGTGATGATCATTGAGAAGTAAATATCCTCTTAGATGATCTTTGCACCATTATACTTGCCTTTAGGACATTGGGCATAAGGCATAATTTTTTATATCTTGGTTTTGAGTTCCCACTTTCAAACCTCGCTTCCAGGTTTGGTCTTTGTTGTTTGCTTCAGGACAAGCAAAGGGAAAGTCCTGCAGAGTTGATGTGTACATAATTTCATGCATATTTAGATGAATTTTAGATTATTTTCATCTACTTTTAGGTTGTATATATTTCATTTTAGCCTTAGATCCATATAGATTAAGTCTAGAGTCTAATTTAGAGCTAGTTGCATATGCATACACTTTCTTGCATTTGTAGGTTATACTTTTGGAGTGGCTTAATGGAGTCTCAATGGATGGATTCAAGGTGGATATGGAGTTAAGAAATTATAGTAATTAAGTACTAAATGCATTTGGAAAGGATGGAGACAATGAAGCTAACAAAGGACCAAAGAAGAAGCCTCAAACTGCAAATGCATGTGGCTATCGACCATGCTGGTCGGTAGTGGCATGCATGGGATCGGTAGCCACATGTACAGGGAATTCGGCTGCCAAATTCATACCACTAACGACCAGCATGGTCGATAGGCGCATGCGTGGGATCGATAGTGGCATGCACAGACGGAAAAAATGTTTTTAGGGCAACTTCTCTTCCTTCTTTTAGTATAAATAGCCTCCCATTTGTTCCAGGAACATACCTTTGATCTTTTTTACAACTTTTTTTGTTCTTTCTCATACTTATCAAGATCTAAAGACTTGTAATAAAAATTTTGATTTCTTTTATTTTGATTTGTGTTTCTCTTCTTCATCTCTTTATTTTAAATCTAAATCTGAGGGCATGGAAGCTCAAAGACCAAACTCTTGTCTTTGAATTTCCATGACCCTTAGTGAGTAAATCCCTCAAATATCGTGAGTTGTAGTAGGCTAGGGTTAGATCTAGGGTTGTGATGGATGATTAGGCTAGATTTTGGCATATATTCCTAATAGGTTTCGTTTAGTTCTTCAAAGTTCATTGCTTTCTCATTGACGCCTAGAAAGTGTTAGATGAAATGCTAGAGAGAAAAATCTATGTCTTTCACTAGGGCCCATGAGAGTGGATGTTACCTAGCTGCTAGATGGCTAGAAGGGCTTGTATATCACTATCATGTACATGTTTATATAGACAACAAGCGAGATTTGAGCCTTGTAATGTGTATGGGTAAATAGATCTTCGCCATGAGAGTGGGTAGATCGATTAAGGGGGGTTCCTTGGCCTAGGAATGACTTCAATCCTCTAATAAAGCCTTCGAAAAGTCCATCATCAGTCTAAATCAAGCCCGAACCAATTGCTACTGTCTTAAGATTCGATCTTTATCATTTTTTATCTTTAAAGCTTGTTCCTTTCTTGCCTTTTACTTATTGCTTGTTCATTTATTGTCTTTATTTATGCCCTTTGATTATGTTTGCCTTTACTTTTGATAGACCCTCCTAGACTAGGATTTCTAGTGCATTCTCCTTGTTTAGATTCTTCTAGATAAGCCTCTAAATCCTTGGACGATACCTCAAGTACTACACCTCGATCTTATTCTCTTGCGGGATTGTTGAGTGGGCTTAGGTTTTATAAATTTAAGCTTGCTCGTTCTCACCTTCAAAGGGTGGACGTCAAAATACCGAAGACATGCCTGCCTGTCAGAAACTCGACGGTTCATGTTGTCAACCCACCAACGACTGCCAGCCCAACATGAGAGACGAGATGCCAAATATAGCCCTCATTGGGTATCCACGCTACCATATGGTTTCTTGCATGAATTTTAGACTATATATAAACTTATATTTTACTAAGCCACCATGAACCCTAAGCTACTAACCCACATTTTTCGTAGTTTAAAATAGATTTTTGATGTTTTTGATTCTTTTTAGATTCTTATAAAGTTAGTAAACATTTTTTTCTTATCTATTTAAATTTCTTATGCATTTATCTTATTTTGATTCTTGTTATTCATTTTTCTTCATTTCTTCTTAAAAGTTCTTCCTTTTCTTGAAAATTTTGAAATTTTCTTGCATTTCCTTAACTTTGTTTGCATTTAATCATCTAATCTCATCTCATCTCATTTCTACCTACTCTTTTTCTATGGGTCTTCGAGGATTAGTGACAACTCCTTGAGTTTTCATGGCTTATAGTGAGTAGTCTTTAGTTGAATCATGAGTTAGGCTAGATTATGTTGATTTGATGGTTGAATGATAGTAGTTCAGGTCATATCTTGTTAGATCATTCATGTTTGATTATGCATAATGCTAGATTAGACTTGAGAAAGTCATTATAGTCTCAGTGCATTTTGTTGCCCAGAAGGTGTTCGATGAAATGCTCGAACCAATCTTACGTGAGCTTTACATAGGTAACCAATGAGAGCTTATTATTATGGTGTTTACTGGACTAATTGACTAGTGACTAGTGTTCATTGATCATTTGATTACAATTGGAAAATTTGTCTAATTATGTATAAATGAAGTGATTAGTGCCATGGAAATATATTAGTAATATTTGTGAGTTTCATGTTTTACGGTGGTATTTAATCGAATCTTTGCATTCATAATTTGATTGTTAATTCGTTTTCTTACGATTGATAAACCTATGCTCCAATGCCTTTTATCTTGTTTTCTTCTCTGTGTTTTCTTCTTTATATTTATTATCTTTTGTTAGTAGATTCCATCACCACCTCTCTATTTATTTAATTTAGGAAAATTTGTTGCCATCATAGTACTTGAATGTCTACTTTTATGGGTTCGACCCATAAATACTACAATTTAATTAAGCGATTATAAATGCAAATTTGAATTGATAAATCAAAAATAAAACCTCCCCATCAATTGTGCCAAAAGAATTGAAGGACCGGCAATATGTGGTCCGATTATTGGCATATGGACTTTTAAAGAATGTAAAACCTTTTAAAATTTTTTGTTTTTTTCGTTTGTGGCATTGTGGCCAGTAGTTACTCTCACTAGATACAGTTTTAGAGTTCAAACCTTGGTTTCATGAGGTTGCAAAACAATTGATGCAACCACTAGCTCACTTGCTCCTCTCTAAATCATGTTGTTAATGCTTTAAGGATTATAACATTTTTAATTAGATTCCATCGGCACCTCTCTATTTGTTTAATTTAGGAAACTTCCTTGCAATCATAGTTTTTGAATGTCTACTTGTATGGATTCGACCCATAAATACTAAAATTTGATTAAGGGCTTATAAATGTTAATTTGAATTGATAAATCAAAAATAAAACCTCCCTATCAATTGTGCCGCAAGAACTGAACGAGCGACAATATGTGATCGGGTTATTGGCATATGGATTTTTAAAGAATGTTGAACCTTTTAAATTTTTTTGTTTTTTCGTCTGTGGCATTGTAGCCAGTAGTTACTCTCACTAGATACAGGTTCAGAGTTCAAACATTGGTTTCGTGAGATTGCAAAAAAATTGATGCAACTACTAGCTCACTTGCTCCTCTCTAAATCATGTTGATAATGGTTTAAGGACTATAACATTTTTATTAAACTCTACTACTATTGATTTGTTGATTTTAAATGTCTTCTCAAAATTCGTTGTAATTTGATAAGTTTAGTTTTCTTAAATTTATAATTATTAAAATATGGTATTATTGAAATATAAACTATCAACAAATTAACTCATTAAACACATTTTTTAAAAATGCTCTGTATACACATTGGGTTCCAAATGTTCTTACAACAAGAGAATTTTCATTAACTCTTCTAAACACAAAATTTTATTCAAACTTAATAAATATTCTGACTTTTAGAATCAATCAACTCTCTCAATATTTAGCTCCCACTAACCCCATAAATTAAGAATATTAATTGTGTTGAATCATTTTTTTTTTAACTTCTCATAATGTGAAAGGGAAAGAGTATAAAGCTCATATCATGACTTAAATAATAAAGATAAATGCGAATCCATTTTTTTAAAGATATTATATTCATTATAGATATAGAAAGCCATCGTATTAATGTCATATGTGGAGTAAATATTAAATGTTGAGAGTTGTTCAATATAATTTGATTCACCTTTTTCAATACAAAGTTTTTTTTGGTCACCAATAAAAATTTATTAAAACTTCAAACTGAAGTACGGAGATTCAAAAAGCTGCTTTGGCTAGCATATCCGCTAAGCCATTATTATTACGAGAAATGAACGAAAATGAGATAAAACTAAAGGAAGAAAGGATGAAACGAATATCATAAAGGATCGAATGTAGATCATTATGAGATTCTCCATTTTTTAGTAGATATACCAAGATCTGAGAGTCGGAGTAAACATGTAATTCAAAGATCCCCTGGTCAATAACCCGCCGAAGAGCTAACCACAAAGCAATTTTTTCCGCCATTAAAGTTGATCTCACCGAAGCTCTTGCATCTGAGAAATCACCAAAGTATGTACCCGTATTAGAACGGTAAAACCATCCAAAACCCGATTGGAGAGTGGTAGCATCCCACACTGCATCTACAAAACAACTAGTCTCATGCTCAGTCTCCATTACCTGATGATGATCAAGATGAGTAGTTCGTGGTTTAAGAGTTTGAGCTACCATCCACGCTCTCGCATCAAAGCAGGATGTCGTGATGACCTCTTGGTCTATTAATACTTGAGAGTCAAAGATTAATTTGTTTCTTGATGTCCAAAGGTTCCAGAGAATCCAAGCAAATAGAGCGGAATCCATGATTCTCGTAGGAGGGAGATTCCTTACCGAGGAAGCTACCATAAGAAAGGTCGATAGTGTTGGCTGCTGAGCAAATGACGGAAGTGAGATTGGCACCATATCCCACGTCCTTTGCGCAAATGGACAAAGAAGAAAAACATAGTTTGAAGTTTCAATTCCTCTGCAACTGATACAGAGATTTGATTGAGTAATACCCTTGGTCATTACCTGAACTCCAACAGGTAATGCATTTGCCAAAGCCCTCCATAACAACATCCTGACCTTCGGCACTGTTTGTAAGCTCCAAACACATTTCTTCCAATTGAAATCCCCCTATGGCATATAATGATCAGCCTGCTTAAGAAGATCATAACCGGATTTCACTGTGTATTGACCATTCTTCACCGAGAGCCAGACAAAAGCATTCGCATGGGCATGAGAACTTAATGGGAAACGTCGAATGATATTTACATAACCTGGTAAGTGCTCTGCAGTAAGCGGTCAATTCCACGTACGAGATTCATGATGGATTATCTCACTGACGCGTAGGAACCTATTGGCGGCTGTTGGTGGTCCGATAGGGAGTTGAGTGCTCTCCGGCGAGAGCCATGGATCCGACCAAACATTGATGGAGAGACCATCACCTACCAGCCATATTAAACCTTGTTGAAGGACCGCATGTCATATCATGATACCACGCCAGCCGTGTGAGGGGTTGGATGGGAGAGTTGCCTTTAAAAATGATGTATTATGACAATATTTTCCAAGCAAGATACGCGAAACCAGAGCTGTCGGGTGTTGAATGATCCTACAACTCAATTTTTCGAGCAAAGCATCGTTATATGCCTCCACCTCTCTGAACCCTAGCCCACCATCAACTTTAGAACAAGTCATACGTGACCAGGAAGCCCATGACACACGCCAATGATCCACTTTATCATGCCACCAAAATCTTATCAAGGTAGATTGGATTCTTTTACATAAAGAGATAGAGAGTTTAAAAGAGACATAGTATAGGACAGGATGCCGAGAGGACAGCTTTAAGCATGACTTCTTTTCCAGCAAAGGAGAGGAGACGCGATGACCAGCTAACCATTTTCTGTCGAATCCAATCGACGAGACTGGTAAACAAATCTCTTTTTCGTTGGCTTAAGTTCTCAGGAAAACCGAGGTATTTACCCGTACCTCCTTGTTGGTAGATATTGAGAATGTGCTTGGAAACTAGATGGCGCCTCGGAGGAGTCTTACCCGCAAAGGTAATGAACGATTTTGAAATATTAATTTCCTGACATGTTGCATTTTCATAGGCTCGTATTATCCCCCGTAACATTCGACAACTTATTGCATCCGACTAACAAAAAATATTGTATCACCGGCAAACATAAGGTGGTTAACAGCGGGGCTATGACGGGATACTTTAACTCTCGGTAAAGTTCCAAAAAGTAGAGCTTTACGACATAATCCTGGGATAACCACTGAACATAAAACCAAAAAGCACGGGGACAGGGGATCGCCTTGTCTTAAGCCACGTGTAGGTTGGACATGTCCTTGGGGAGAGCCATTGACCAAGAAATAGTACGAAACTGTAGTCACACATTCTAAAATCCAATGTATCCACATGTCATGGAATCCGAATTGGTGCATCACTGCGATCGTAAGCCTTACTCATATCGGTTTTTACCGTCGTCGCACTGCGCTTCGTGGCTTTTGATAATCGCAATGAATGAAGTATCTCATGTGTGATTAGCACATTATCGGAGATAACTCTTCCGGGCACAAAGCCCGATTGATTCTCTGAAATGATTATCGGAAGAACCACACTCATCTGTTTTGTAGAATTTTCGCGATGATCTTATAAAAAACATTAAAAAGCGCAATTGGTCAATACTCGGCTACCCGCCGCAGATGCTGTATTTTCGGAATAAGTTGAACATGAGTATGGTTCATGCTGTGAGGGAACACACCCGAAGAAAAGAACAACCCGACCTCGCGGGTAATGTCATCGCTAATGATGGGCCAAAAAGTCTGAAAGAAACCCGATGAAAAACCATCGGGTCCTGGAGCTTTGGTTGTATTAATTGCAAAAGTAGCATCTTTGATCTCTTCCAAAGAAGGTTGGCAAATAAGTGTTTGAATCTGTTCAGCAGAGAGTTGAGGTTGAATAGCTTCCATAACAACTGAAAAATCATTCCTATCTATGGAAGAGAATAGCTTATCATAATAGGAAGCTATAACATTCACTATTTCATGCTCTTTGAAGTGAGCAGTCCTAGAATATCTTGCATCACAGTGAGACGATTAATAGTCCTTCGAGATTCTGTAGTTTGATGAAAAAAACTAGTGTTTAAATCACCACTATGAAGCTACTGTACTCGACTCTGTTGTTTCCAAAAGCTTTCCTTTCACGATGAGCATTCTCTAGAGTCATGGTAAGTCTACTTATCTCTCGAGAATCTGCAACGGCAGTAGATAAGGCTTCGTTCAGCTTGTTTTGTGTATCCTTAATAACTTGAAGGCTATTAAAGTTCCTCTCTTTGGTCCAACGGATCAACTCAATGTTGAGAGAGATGGCTATCCACGACCATGTGCGCGCATTGGTAAAGAGGATGGGACTAGAGAGTTTTTTTTGGATGAACCATCCATATTTCACACAACAAACACTTCAATTTCTATCTACACTACACTTTCTACAAGGAGATTGAGAGTTTGGGCACGACTTTGGGTACATTGCCTTTAGAATAAAGGACGATGAATACCAAATTTCAACATGAGAAGTGTGTGAGGTCTACGGTCTTAACCCATCAAAGAGCGAATCTGATTTTGAGGACGGTTTGGATTTGAGCAAGCTTTGGAAGAAAATTGCCTTTGGGGATTACATAAAAGGCTCGGCCACAATAACGAAGATTCGTAGCCTGAAAATTCGATATGTGATGGAGTTTGTGGCCAACACTTACCTAGAAATGGGTAACCTTCCAATGTCGGATGCGGAGCGCAGATCGGCACAAATGGACAAGGACATCAACTTCCGTCTACCAAGCCACCTTCACTACAAACGGAGCATACTACAAGGAGAACCAAGACTTCATAGGATATTTGAATAAAACCAACATCAAGAAAAGAGACACCAAGACGTGTATGGACATTCACTCCTCGACCAATTTCATACACCGCCGCATCTAAGGACACCATATGAGAAAAGCTTGGAAATGGAATTGACAAAGCACGCCAAGATCATAAGAAAGCAAGGAAATATGATCTCGCGATTATTGAGGAGCTTCAAAAGAAGTAAGAAGTACAATAAATATGCTACCTCAAGCGAGAGTGAGGAAGATATTCAAGATTGCCTGAAGCGTGAGTTCACAAAACCAAGAATGTCGGTAACTCTTCCGCCATTGGTGATCCGAGAACGACAAGAGCATGGAATGTAACCACCAAGGACTTCATTTCAAGAGTCATCCCGGAGGAGACATGGGAAAGACCCCGTTGGCCCTTCTTCTTCTCGGCCACGGAGATCAAAACGCAACAACAATGAACCTGATTCCTCCGTCGGATCCACGAGACACTCATACATATGAGTTGTCTAAAGGTACACCTACTTTCCCTTGTGAATACCATTGCATGTTTTTCATTTTTTATGAGTGTTTTTATTGGTCACTCTCATGGTTTAAAGTTCACCGAGATGGTGAAGTTTAATTCCGGAGGAGGGGCTTAGTACTAATGCTATTTTTAGTTTTGATGTTTTTCTTTTCTTTTCATTCATATTGAGTTTTGCATTGTAGATAGTTATGACTTATAAAAAACCAAAAATTTGAAAATTTTTCAAAAAAAATCCAAAAAGAATTTCAAAGCTTTGCATATAGATTGCATACATTTATGAATACTTAGTTTTTAGGAGCATATAGGATTGCATTTTGCATAGGGAACAATGATGATGATACCTCATAGAAAGATGAGTTTTGTTAATGAATAATGTCCTCACTAAAAGTAAGATGTTGCCTAGATCACTTTTTGTCTTAGGAAAATCCTTGATCGAAATTGACCACTTGAAAGATCTTTGCGAATGTCGAAGTAGATTATTTATTGAGTCAATTCCTATCTAAGATGGTTTTTTAATGAATTTTAGCATCTTGCTTATGGGCATTGTTATACTTGACCATGGGAAATCACTACATTTGAGCTATGTTTTAACCATCTTTTACCACTCTTTCTTAGCTCAAATGACTACTCTCATCTTTAGAGTAGTGACCTACCCTTATGAACCATTAAACCANTATTATTTTGATATGTGAGGCCTCTTTAGGAAAGTGCACACACGGGAAAAATTCCGCGCGAATTGAAGTTGATCGACAAAGAGGATACTTCCTTAGAGTTAGCCTCACTTTAAGG
>OVAN01009619.1:0-16710 GCA_900406275.1 Anastatica hierochuntica | reverse complement strand
ATGGAAATGACGCGGAGCTTGCTTAAAGGCATGAGTATTCCAAATCATTTGCGGGGAGAGGCTGTGCGCCATACCACATACATCATAAATCGAGTACCTACAAAAGCGCTGCATGGTATGACTCCTTATGAATGCTTCACTTCCAAGAACCCGAACATCGAGCATCTTAAGGTATTTGGTTGTGTTGCATATGCAAAAGTGAATGGTCCAAACATAAAGAAGCTTGCTGATCGTGCTCGAGAGGTTGTAAACCTTGGTACCGAGCCTGGTACAAAAGGATACCGACTCTATGATCCGAGAGAAAACAAAGTAATCTTAAGTCGGGACGTAGTGTTTGATGAGAAGAAGAAGTGGTGCTGGACTGAAGTTAGTGAGAAAGGAGAAGAGCCGGGCACTTTTAAAATCACGCAAAGCCGTGTACTAGGAGGAGCAGAACACGACAATCTTCAGCCCGCAGATGATCCCCATGCCATGATCGAACCCGAAAATGAACAAGGACAAGGAGAGAACAATGAAGAGGTTTTTCATAATAATGGGAATGGCGGAGAAGATAGTTCAGAAGATGAAGCTGCAAGCGAGATTTCCAAAAGTGAAACAGAGCATGGTAACGTCGGTATGCCTCAGCCGCAAAACACAGAAGCTCAAGTAGTTACTAGAGCTGGAAGAAGGGTCGTAAAGCCTAAAAGGCTTGATGACTATGTGCTCATGGCGGAAATAGAAGGAGGTAAACTTTTATTTACAATAGATGGCGAACCAGAAACCTATGCAGAGGCAGCGGAGCTAAAGGAGTGGATCGACGCTATGAAAGCTGAGCTCGAGTCTATATTCAAAAACAGAACATGGGAGCTAGTTGAAAGGCCAAGTGATGCGAAACCCATTGGCCTAAAATGGATTTTTAAAGTCAAGCGCAAAGCTGATGGATCCGTGGCAAAATATAAAGCTAGACTAGTAGCTAAAGGATATGTGCAACAACATGGTGTTGATTTTGATGAAGTATTCGCACCTGTAGCGCGGTTAGAGACAATACGTTTGTTGATATCTTTAGCTGCAAGTAATGGCTGGGAAATTCATCACTTAGACGTGAAGACTGCTTTTCTAAATGGTGATTTACACGAAGAGGTGTATGTCACACAACCTGAGGGCTTTGTAAAGAAAGGGCAGGAGAACCGAGTATACAAACTTAGTAAAGCTTTGTATGGTTTGCGCCAAGCTCCACGAGCATGGAACATAAAGCTCGACAACACGCTTAGAGAAATCGACTTTGTGAAGTGCAGAAAGGACACCCTCGGTATATCAAAAGAAAAAGAAGAAGGATCTTTTGATTATTGCTATCTATGTTGATGATTTGTTTGTGACAGGAACATCTCTTCAGGTCATTAAACAATTCAAAGAAGACATGTCTCAAAGATTTGAAATGTCTGATCTAGGAAAGCTGTCTTATTACTTGGGAATAGAAGTAATACAAAGGAGTGATGGGATAAGAATCAAACAGGAAGGCTATGCAAATGGCATTCTTGTTGATAATCTTATGGAGTCGTGCAATCCAGCGAGTACTCCAATGGAGTTGAACCTGAAAATATCAAAGGCCGAAGACGAGGATGAAATTGATGCTACTAAGTACAGAAGAACAATCGGATGCCTAAGGTACTTATTACATACACGTCCTGACCTCTCTTACAGTGTAGGTGTGTTGAGTCGTTACATGCAGAATCCTAGAGTTTCTCATGGTCAAGCACTCAAACATATACTAAGATATGTGAAAGGAACAACGAAACTTGGGTTGTTCTTTAAGAGGGATGAATCGAATAGTGTTGTGGGCTACAGTGATAGTAGCCATAACATAGACGTTGATGACGGAAGAAGTACTTCAGGGCATGTGTTCTATTTCGGCTCGTCATTGATCACATGGACATCACAGAAGCAACCAACGGTGGCATTGTCTTCATGCGAAGCTGAGTTCATGGCTGCAACTGAAGCTGCCAAGCAGGCTATATGGTTGAGAGAGCTGCTTGCCGAAATTCTAAGCAAAGAAACCGAGAAGATTACACTTAGAATCGACAACAAGTCAGCCATAGCCTTGACCAAGAATCCGGTTTTTCACAAGAGAAGTAAGCACATACTCTCTAAATATCATTTCATTCGTGAATGTGTGGAAAACCAGATGATAGAGATTGAGCATGTATCGGGAGTGGAGCAGAAGGCGGACATACTCACTAAACCGTTGGGAAAGACGAAGTTCCAAGAAATGAGAAGCAAGATCGGAATACAAGAGATCGAGTCACCTCAAATTCGCGTTGGAATTAGGGGGGAGAATGTTTGATAATTCCAATTTAATAAGTAGTTTATCTTTAGATAAAGGGTAGTTTATTTAAGGATAAATACTAAGGGAATTAGGATTCCTAATATGTTTAAGAGGTAGCTAAACATATAAATACTTCGTTGTTTTCTTAGGTGTTAGCGAAGAGAAGTAGAGAAAGAGAGATTAGTTTTTGTGTAAGGTTTTCTAATCAATAAAGAAAGGTGAGTTTCTTTATACAAAACGTGAGACAAAGTTGTGTTCATAATCATAACACTTATCAATAGCACAACTTGGGTCGAGTGTTGGTGCTTCAAACCGTGCTATATCACGTAAGCAGAGCAAAGGGCTACATGATCTAGACTTAGATTGTCTAGATCCTCAAGCAATGCCCTTTTAGCCATTAACTAATGAGCTTCCCTTGTGAACTCCAGCTCCGTCCGATCAACTTCCCAACCTCTTGGCGGCCAATCCCGCGGCGGAATTAGCCTAACCACCAACGGCCTAGCCCACGATGTTTCCAAAGGTGACGGTTTATCCCCTCTGATCTCACACTGCTTTGCGTACAACTCATCCTCTATTTCTTTTTCCGATACGATGGTCTCAGCATCCTGAACGCCACGATCGCCTCCGGTGACTGAAGCCGAACCTCCTCGCCTTCGTTAAGCTATTTGTGCGCGAAATCGATCCAGTTAAGCTGACAAGCTTCATCCTCTGTATCTTTATCCTTGGGTCCGAATTTCTCAAGGAAGGTCTCGTCGATGGAGAACTCATCGGAGCTGAAGTCGCAGCAAGGAGATAAGGCGAGGCGATGAGGAGGAGGCCATTGAAAGCCGGCGGAGAAGGATTTGGGTTTGCAGAAATTAGGATTTGGGAAGGCGAAAGTAAGCGTCGTTTGACAAATCATAAATAAAACACAGTGGTGAGAGAGACTAACGAACATGACTGAAACCCGACCTTTTTGGAACGTTTGATTGCTACGGTAGTGCCATCACGAAGCTTGACCTTGTAAACAGTGCCAAAGCCTACTTCTCCAATCCTCAATGATGGGGAGAAGTTCTAAATCTAATTGTGATTGTAAGATAAGAGGAAGAAGCAAATCATCTTGAGATTTTTCAAATAGATTAACACGAAACACACAAATTAGAAGATACATGGGAAGAAGATATACGAAACACAAAAGAGATTAAACTCTTAGGAGAGCATCAAACAAATATTGCGTTGTTTTGAATCGAGAGAACGTATATGATTTGTCTATCATATCAAATGTTTCTAATGACAATCAAACGACACTTAGCTTTGTGAAGTGTTTGTAAAGCAGCTGCAACCATACTCGACTGAGTTCCTATAAAAAAAGTACTCGACTGAGAAATTTCAATGGTTGTCATTGATAACGAAAAGAACACTTGAAAGATCCATTCTTCATCATCAAAATGAAGTCACAAATTCTTTTCAAACATACTTTAAGAAGTATTTTACCTAGAAAACATCGTTTAAAGTAGTCTTGATCAATATAGCCCCTGCGTAGAAGCTTGTCGCATAGACGGAAAAAAAAATGAAAAAAGAAAACCCAAACCTAATCCGCTAGTGAGACCTTGCTTTATTCTGTCTTTTGTTTCACTATCTCCTCCGTACAAAAACGATGCAACTCCCCATCGCATCGTTAACGACCTGATTCGTACCCTCATACCTAGTCTGCAACGTTATCCAAAACTGGTTTTAAGATTCTTGATCGGCGAGAAAAAAAGGAAAGCAACGACATATATGAGCAGTGGCAACGCGGTATCTTACCGCGGATCTTAGCCAATTATTAAAAGAAAATATATATAAATAAATGTTAAGAGTCGATCTTTACCAAGTGCAATGGTTTAAAATGTACCTAAGCATTGAGGACTAAAAAAAATATATATATATATATATATATATATATATCATATAACTAAGGATCAATCCTTAGAGCATCTTTATCCAAGAACCCTATTAAGGGTTTCTTAAAATGATTTTTTTATTTTTTATTTTGGTTCGATTTAAAAAAAAATTTAAAAGACCCACCAATCGCGGACCGCCACGTGGCGGTGGGGCCCGCGAACAGTTGAAGAAACGTATCTTGAGTTGCTTAATTAAGATATGTTTCTTGCTTAATTTCTATTTTACTCATTTTTATAAAATCATTTAAACCTTAAGATACCCTACAAGAACCTTTGTTAAAGATGTCTTAGTTAAAGAGTTTAAGGATCGAGTCCTTATTACGTGTTATGTTTTTACTGGTGGAAATATTATTGTTTTTCCTTTTTTTTGGGTCAGAACAATTTCATTTTTTGATCCGTTTGGATCCGTTTCAGATCTTTTTTTTTTGTATTTCGGTTTTTGGAACAGTTACAAATTCATTTACGATTTTTAAAGTTTCGGACCCGTTTTAGATCTGTTTAAAATATCCCGATCCGAACCCAAAATACCTGAAAATATCCGTTTCGGTTCCATTTTGGATCCCTTTCATATTCATTTTTTTGTTTTTCAGTTTTTGGAACCGTTACATATTCATTTACGGTTTTTGAAGTTTCGGATCCGTTTCTGATCTGTTTAAAATATCCCGATCCGAACCCAAAAATACCCAAAAATATCCGTTTCGGTTCCTTTCAGATCCGTTTTTTTTGTTTTTCAGTTTTTGGAAACGTTACATATTCATTTACGATTTTTGAAGTTTCGGATCCGTTTCAGATCTGTTTAAAATATCCCGATTCGAACCCTAAATATCCGAAAATATCCGTTTCGGTTCAGTTTTAGATCCGTTTTTTTTTTAGTTTTTGGAACCGTTACATATTCATTTACGATTTTTGAAGTTTCGGATCCGTTTCAGATCTGTTTAAAATATCCCGATCCGAATCCAAAATACCTGAAAATATGAATTCTTGAAAAATAATTTAATAGAAAATATTTGGAATAAATTTGGTAATGAAGATTTGTGATTATTTTATCTTTATATGTAATATATCAATAAATAAAAAATTATAAATTAAATGTTTAAAATTATTTTTTTTCCTAAGGACTCCAATTTGGGGTTCACCATTGAACAACCCATTTTCTTTAGAATCCTTAACTTTAAAAAAAATTAAATAAATTGCTAAGGACTCAACCATAAATCCACCCTTGTACATGCTCTAAGGAAAAGATCCACTCTTAATGAGTCTCTTCCTTTTTTTTTTGGTCAAAACAATTTCATTTTTGGATCGGTTTCTGTTCGATTTTTTCGGTTTTTTTTGTTTTTCGGTTTTTGGATCCGTTTATGATTTTTTGGGTTTCGGATCCGTTTCGGATTCGATTAAAATATCCCGATCCGAATCCAAAATACCTGAAAATACCCCCGAAAATACCCGAAAATGTCCAAACATTAATAACCGAATGAACCGAATCGGGTTTCAGATCCGTTTAAAATTTCAAGAACCGATCCGGATGTGAGAAGATCCGATCCGAACCGATCCAAAAATTCATCGGATCTGAAATGGATCCTAAATAGAAGGATCTGAATATCCGAGATCCGAATAATCCGAACCGGGTCTTTACGATCCCAAAAAATAATGATGACAAAGGAAAAAAGCGGGTCTTTTTATGAAGAGCAACGACATATATTACGGTCCCAAAAAAATAACGACAAAGGAAAAAAAGCAGGACTTTATACGAATAGATCGACAAAAAACGGCAAAAAACAGTGACCGGGAAGATCATTGATTAGGATATTATAATAGAGCCAATGATGATCTCACAAAAAAACATATGGACCTTTGTGTAGTTGGTTCGAAACACCCATTGATCTTGAAAGGGAAAAAGCAAATGAGGCATCACTTATTTATATGAAGATTAATAATCTAGGGTTTAAGTGTTTCTGGGTAAAATATAACTAATTAATAAAGATAAACACAAAGGAAAAGATAAATACACCGAAGATTGCGAACGAATATACACCAGACGTAACCAGTTTTTCATTGGTTGAAAATTTCATAACTATTTGAAGAGATAAATATATAACTTTGTGCAGGGTTTAAGCTTTAATCAAAAAATAAAAAAATAAAAAAATTCAAATAGATAAACACAAAAAAAGATACAGATGCTGAAGATTGCAAACGGAGATTTATCGGACGTGGACAGTTTTTGATTGACCGAAACTTAAAATATTTTTCTAAGACGTAAATACATATTTTTGCGCATAGGTAAAACGGTCCAGAAGCGGTTGGAGGAAAATAAGGAACGACTACTACGACGCCACACAAGAAAATAAAAAAATGTACGCTCCAGATTCCGCCACATCACACGCCACAATATTCGGATGGATTTTTTTTTCTATTTGTCGAGGAAAATTCTGGCGACGTCACGTTACCAACTCGCTCGGTATGAGTGTCACGTCAGTTTTTGACTTCTTATTTAATAATAGTATAGATAGATAATACATGTAACTTTCGTAGTTATATGTAACTCTTTAATTTTAGGTGTGTTTTATTATAATTTATACAATATGTAATTATAAAATATTATATATGTTTTCAACATAATATTTTTTATGGGTGAATTTGATGAATAATAGTTTTTGGGTGATTAATTAAGTTTATAGTGAGAGGAGATGAGAGAGATAGGATGGAGAAAGACGAAAGAGAGTGTGAAAAATGATAGTTTGTTAACTTTTAAGGAAAAAGGTATTATTGGTTGCAATTTCCCTTTTTTAATTGAGTGTTATATTTATTTACGTTTTTTAATGATTATAATTAACTATTATTAATGTTAGCACTATAATATTAACTATCGGTTTTTAATCTATCTTATATATTAAGTATGAAGTTAGTTACCAGATTAAAGTTTGGACTGGTTGATTACTATGTTGCCCTTAATGAACTATTTGATCAATAAAAAATTATTAATAAATTTATTTTTTATTTCTTAAACAAAAACGAAAATAAGAAATAATAAAATGAAATTAATAAAGAAAATATTCTAAAAGTACTTATCTTAAAAAATCTTAGTTATCCTTAATGAGTTATTTAACATATTTGATATATTTGATTTTTTTTAAATAATATATATATATATACATTTTTAATTCTAAATATGATATAAGATAAATATATCTTAAAATAAAATAAATAAAAATGTAAATTAATGTTACTCAATAAATCAATTATACATTTTATATAAAATTTATTATATTTAAATAATTATTAAGATATTGTATATTTTGATTTATTTAATAAATCATACAAATTTATGAACTAATAAAGTATCATATCTTCTACTTTTTGATAACTATACAAAAATTAAATTTACTAAATAATGAATCGATATTTGTAGTCGTGAATAAAAAAATTTAAAATTTAATATTATAGTTTCTAGCGGGGTCAAATGTCAACATCTGTAAAATATTAATTCTTACGCAAGACATGCTAAATGGAGTAATATGATATTTATCATTATATTTTTTGCGGGGTCGAATTTTAAAATCCGTAATTTTTTTTGTTGCAGGATATGCCATATAGAATAAGCACTACTCTATTTTAAAATTCATATAATAATATATTGTTTAAATAAAAATTATATTTTAAAATTTTAAAATTCAAAAACTTTAAGATATCATTTTTTAACATCTGATTATATTAAAATAAACCGAAATCAAAGAGAGTTTAAGTTTAAACATCAAACACAAAGGAAAAAAAACCACACAAGCTCCAAACACAGATAGAGAAATGCTTGCGACTTTGGTCAAACTAAGATATCATATCAGTTGAAAATATTGAAAGTCGAAAATTTCAATATATCAAATCTAAAATTTACAAAAGTTTAATGCCCGCATATTATGCAGACCAACTAACTATTACTATATAAAATTTGATGCTATTAGCTTCTAAGGCCGTCCACGTGGAATTTAAAACCACCAATAGTATCGATCATGTCATTGCTAAAAAAATAGAAATTTTTTAATATACTACAAATGAAAATTCACTTGAAATCTATTGCAAATAGAAACACTTTTTTTTATCTTAATAAAAATATGAAAAATTTTGAACAAAAAATAGAAAGTACAAAAGAAGGAAATAGAATTTGAAACTATTTCTTATAGGGTTTTACACATGAATACTTAATAAAAATATATATAGAGTCCACATCAATATTTAATATATACTGAATGCATGAATAGAAATTGAATATTTCTTATAGGGTTGCATACATGAATAGAAATTGAATAGTCCACGTCAATATTATAGATATATATATATATATATATATATTATCAAAAGAAATATTTAATAAAAAATAGTATTATTTAAACTAATTAGTTTAGAAAAAAATAATTTCTTTTTAACAACAAAAAGAAGAAATTAATTTATTTGTAGATTAAAAACATTTTGAGAAAGTTATTTTATTAAAAATAATATGAGTGGAAAAAAGATTTCTAAAGTCGAACGAGAAGGAAAAAGAAATTGAAACTATTTCTTATAGAGTTTTATACATGAATAGTTAATAAAAATATATATAGAGTCTAGATCAATATTTAATATATATTGAATGCATGAATAGAAATTGAATATTTCTTATAGGGTTGCATACATGAATAGAAATTGAATAGTCCAGGTAAATATTTAATATATATATATATATATATATATTATCAAAATAATTATTTAATAAAAAATAGTATTATTTAAATTAATGAGTTTAGAAAAAAAGAATTTCTTTTTAACAACAAAAAGAAGAAATTAACTTATTTGTAGATTAGGAACATTTTGAGAAAGTTATTTTATTAAAAATAATGAGTGGAGAATAAATTTACAAAGGCGAAGGAATAATGGATTATAATGGATTGTTAAAAATTTCTCCTCATATGGTTTATCCTTGGATGTACACTCTTTGTTGCAGACTCTCTATTGCGTATCTCTCCCTCGATCATTTGGGTTGTCCCCATGTGGTGAAATCTGGCTCCCTATGGTATAATCGATCCTTCTCTACTCTGCTCAATAAACTTTTAGCTCTTTCAATTAATAGTCCAAAACAATATGAGAGTCTGTCTCCCTTTTCGATGGAGAAGGTTCCATAGTCCACTCCCACTGTAAGTACTCTTATCCATTACAAGAAGACTCATAAAAATGAGGTTCATTACTATAATAAAAATCAGGTTTTACATATACTATTTGTGTGACTCGGTTAGGAAATTTATTTAAGCATGGGATCCTTTCAGTGTATTGTGACTCCATTCCAATTTTCTCTTTTTTCTGGCTTATGTTTGAAAACATTCTCTACATTAAACCATGCTTCGACACTGTATCCTCTTCCTTCTCCACAACAATCTTCTTGCTCCCCGTATGTGTTCCCATTCTTCTTCAAAAGGTTGGAGTTAGTTGTAGCTTGAGTAGAGCTCTCCCATAACATATGATTTTCAGTGTTTACCATGTCGGTAAAAAAGAAAACATAACCAAAATTTGTGTCCATGACAAAACTTTTCGGTTATCCCAAATAACATTAAACTAACTTCATAACTGATCACTTCAAAGAAAGGAAAGTTGGTATTGTAGTTATGTACCCTACAAAGAAACAAAATCGGTTAAGATATTTTGAAAATAGAAAAGATCTATTAACTAGTTGTATAGCCCCTAGTAGGCGTGTAATCTTTAATAAACGAGTTATATACTATATAGTTCGTGTGCCATTTATACTAAGAACAATGACACTCAATTTAGCTAACAGAAACAAATTAAGCATATACTAGGTTTAAGAGTGTTATAGAATAAGCTATTACAAACATTAATGGTACTTATTCAAGAGATATACTAAGCTTAAGAGTGTTACATAATGAGATCTTTTTAATTCAATGATGTGAACATTAACTACTTGCTCATCGCATTATGATAGTTTGTTTAGGTTATGTTGTATTTAGTTTAGTAGTTAGTCATAACAATCACCCACTCAATTATTTCTTAGCTTAGGAATTTTTTTTTCTATTTCTAGTGTTTGAATCTCTAATTCCTTTGAGTTCAATCCGTAAGTAATACAATCGAATTATTGTGCATTTGCGGTTTGATAATTTTGTTAGCTGATTAAATTCCATAAATGCAAAATTTAAACTAATTAATCAACTTTAAAATCAAGCATTACCAAAAAAGGGCCGTGGATTTTGTACTATGGTTGAGTTCAACTCAGCTCTGCTGGATAAGCAAATGTGAACATACATTCTACCTTTTTAGCAAGGGTTTTGAAAAGGAGATATTTCAAAATTTTAATCTGATTCCGGTGGTGGTATGAAGCTTGAATGTTGATTTAAAGATTTATAAATGGAAGCAAAGAAGAGAAGAATCTTTCGGAATCAACATATGGTTGGCCTTGCAAAGATGAAGTATAGGCAAATTGTTGGGGGTTATTTTATTCCCTTATAACCTAGCCTTAGCTAGACCGGAGACGTATTAAAAACTCCCTAGTTGAATGTGATAACCAATGCTCTAGCCAAGGATGCACAACCAAACCAAGGTCACGAGCCAAGGTAGAGCGAATACGATTTAACTCTTAAGAGATAAAGAAAATTACTTTAGATGAATTATGGAAATATTCCCTATTGTATAGAGAGACTCGAAAATAGAAGTTATCTATGAAAGATTTCGAAATATTCTTATTTGAAAACTATAAATATTAGGGGAAGAACCCTAATTCAAGGATCCAAAACCATACACTAAAAACCCACACTTGTAATCGATCTCTTTAAAACAATATCAATAAAGAATCGCTTTGCATATTTTATTCTTATTATTCTCTATCAAATAATCACCAAAAAACCCCTAAACAGTATGACGCTAGAAGAAGGAGGTATTTCAATAAGAACAGAAGAACAAAGATGAGTGAATCAAGCAGCTCTTCCAAACAAGAGAAGAGCGCAAGTTTTGAAGTCCACATCTAATGATGCGGCTACGAATCAGCCGAAAGAGGTTGTACCTGAAACAATGGAGGACGCAGAACTCGTAGCAAAGCTTCAGGAGTACGAAGTGATTGCTGCGAAACTAAAACAGCACGAAGCTCAGTTGAAGGAGCTAGAAGATGAGAATACGACTTCAAAGCCTTGACGGTGGAGAGAGATGCTCATACATCTAATGCCAATGACGATGCCGATGGAAAGTGTGTCAGATTCAAGAAGAGAGTTCCATCGATGCAGCTGCTAGACGAAACACAAACGAAGATAGCCAAGCAGATGCGAGCGCATCAAAATCCAACCTCTGAGCTACCCCTAACCCCTGACTCTCACCATCAAAGCATCCCTAGCAGACCTCCCGAAGGAAATGCTAACGTGGCCCATTGTCTAGAAGCCCTACTAATGGGAAGGCTGGAAGCCATGAAGAACATGATGAAGCGCCTCCTAGGGGTAGCTCCACCAATTATCAAGAGTGCCCCAAACTCCTACGCAGATACACCATTCATCGGAGCCATCGCCCTTAGTGAAGTCCCCAAGAGGTTCACCTTGCCGACTATGCCACTGTACGATGGGATTGCGGACTCCGACACGCACATATCTTAGTACCGCCAACGCATGATCACAACGCCTATCAGCCATGATAACATGGAAACCTGCATGTTCAAAGGATTTGGAGCGACCCTCACTAAGCCAACACTATCGTAGTACTCCAATTTGGCCAATGGCTCCATCGATTTGTTCGCAATGCTAACGGATCACTTTGTTGAGCAATTCGCTAGCAGTCACACTCTAAGAGCATCTCCATCCTTCAATCCTTAACCCAAAAATCCTTAACTATTCACGGGTCCCACCCGTGAATAGTTAAGGATTTTTGGAGAGAGAAATCCTTAAATACCTTACTTAAGGATTGATCCTTAACTATTCACGGACACATGGCGATCCGTGATTGGCCGAAAATTTTGTTTTGTTTTGTTTTTTTTTTAATAATAAAATGGTGGGACCCATGAATAGTTAAGGATTTTTTGAGAGGTTCATGGATGGAGATGCCCTAAGGCGTACCTCCGATGACCTCTATTGGGTCAAGCAGAACAAGGACGAGAGTCTTAAGGAGTATGTCCATCGATTCAGCAAAGAGAAGGTATCAGTCCCTAATTGCGTCGCCTCCCCGGCTATCTCGGCCTTCAAGAAAGGATTGTTGATAGATGGTGACCTATACAAAGAGCTCACTAATTACCCTTGCCATACTATGGAGGACGTCCTCTCTAAGGCATGGACACATATCAAATGGGAAGAAGACCTTGCCTATCAAGCTCACATAGCCCTGACGGCCAATCCAAAGGTTCCAAAGCAGGATAAAGCTCTTAGTAGACATGCAGACCGATCACACAGCGAAAAAAGAGCTGGAGGAAACAACAAAAATTCTACCAGCCCCTGACCTAAGTGTATGGCTATAGCTGACGAAGAGGAGCTTGTGGCTTTACCTAAGCCAATTAAAGACATTCTGACCTTGGCCCTGACAAAAATAATCGGGGGACTAAGGTGTTTCACTAGAAATGTAACTTGGCCACCAAGGCAACGGTCTTCCACCCACACCTAGGACAACAACTCCAAATGGAGCGGTTTCCATCGAGACTATGGTCATCAAACGAAGAATTGTGTTCTGCTAAGGCAGGAGGTAAAGACACTCCTAGACAAGGGCCTTCTCAAGGACTTCATTGTCAGGAAGAGCACTGAAGTGGCCCGAAAACATCAGTCTTGGCACCCCGAGCCTTCAGAACAATCAGCCCCAGAATCATCTAGGCACACTAGGGTGATTAACCATATATCAGGAGGATTCGAAGGCATTGAGGACGAGCCCAAGGCAAAGGCATAAGGGAGTCCTTTACGTCTCAAGAAGACAGGGAATTGAAGCACCACCAGTGACTGAGATAAGCTTCACTCCCTGTGAGAGTGGCAGGGGCGACCCATTCACCAGGACGCCTTGGTAGTATCCCTAACCATGGTTGATTGCATCGTTAGGCGAATTTTGATCGACAACGGAAACTCGGCCAACATTCTTTTCGAACAAACCATGGTGGAATTGGAAATTCCAGAATCAAAGATCATACGAAGGTCAACAACTCTGGTCGATTTTAATCGGGAAACAATCCAAACCATCACAGAAGTTATCCTAGGTGTATGGGAAGCATGGGTCCACAAACAAACCAAATTCGCTGTTGTAGACTATTCATCGACATATAACTCTATCATGTGAAGACCATGGATCCATGGAATGAGAGGCGTCCCCGGTACTCTGCACCAAGTCATAAAATTCCCAACTCTTTGGGGAATAGGAGAAATCGAAGGAGAGCTGCAAGATGTCAGGTCATGCTACGAGGTAACTCTAAAAAGCGCACCAATGCTACCGACCCCAACTTTAGCCAAGCCCAATGCCAACGACGAGGAACCAAAGGTTGACCAGTTGGATGAGGTGCCCTTTAAGAAGGTGATCTAACCAGGAAGCTCAAGATCGGTTCGCATCTCCCCATGGACCTGAAGGACATGTTGATAAATTTCCTTCGATCTAATCAAGATTTCTTTTCATGGTCGCATGCGAATATGCCAGGGATCGATCCCAGAATTATCTCACACAGAGTGATGGTCGACCCAAATCATCTGCCGGTAAAGAAAAAAAGGAGGAAGTTTGCTCCAAAAAGAGACGTCATTGTCGACACGAAAGTAAGCAACCTCCTTGAAACGAGGTTTATAAGGGAAGTGCGGTACCCAAAGTGGTTAGCCAACGTTGTGGTAGTAAGAAAGAACTAAAAATGGAGGGTTTTCAATGATTTCACGGATCTCAATAAAGCCAGCCCCAACGAGTCTTTTCCTCTGCCATACATCGATTAGTTAGTTGTCGCTACCGCATGGCATCAGCTCATGAGCTTCATGGATGCATCCAGTGGATACAACCAGATCCTAATGCCCCCTAGTGACCAAGAAAAAATTGCCTTCATGACGTCCTTAGAGATCTACTGCTACAAGGTCATGCCTTTCGGCCTTAAAAACGCGAGATCCACATACCAAAGGCTGATCAACCATATGTTTGCCGAACACATCGGTCGGACTATGGAAGTGTACATTGACGATATGCTAGTTAAGTATCTGCGAGCAGAAGATCACATTCTACACCTACATCAGGCCTTCGACACGCTTAAGAGATATAAGATGAAGCTCAATCTTTCCAAGTGCTTCTTTGGCGTTAGCTCTGGGCAGTTCTTAGGATATCTCACTACACATCAAGGAATTGAAGCTAATCCAAAGAAGATAAGAGTGATCCAAGGGATCCTTACACTACGAACTCTCAGGGACATCCATAAGCTAATGGGAAGAATGGCAGCTCTCAACAGGTTCATATCAAAGCTATCAGACAAGTCACACCCGTTCTTTGAAGCCCTTAAGAAGGGGAAAGAGTTCATATGGGACAGCAAATGTAATGAAGCCTTGGCGGCTTGAAGACTACTTATCCACGCCGCCGTTGCTCTCTAAGCCAAAAGAAATGGAACCTCTGCTACTGTATTTAGCCGTGTCAGACCACATTGTCAGCGGCTTTCTCGTAAGAGAAGAAGGTACCGGACAACCACCAAATTAGCCACTGGCGAAACCCTCTATTCCATGGTGTATGGCACGGAGGTAGTTATCCTCGCAGAAATAAGCGTGAAGACAACTAGAACTCTTTGCTATGACGTAGAAACTAACGATGACTTGATGGCCCTCGACCTAGAACTAATTAAAGAAAGGAGGGATGCCGCAATGGTACAAAATTGGTGTTACCAGAAACAAGTAGCCATAAGCTAAAATAAAGTGGTCAGGGCACAAACTTTCCAACAAGGGGGGGATTGGGTCCGTAGAAGAGTGTTCGACAACACCAAGGATAGAGTCGCAGGAAAACTAGCCCCAAGTTAGGAAGACCTTACAAGATCATAGAAGTGCAAAATGTCAGAGCTTACTGACTACAAGACAAGCATGGTAGAGAGCAACCAAACAGCTGGAACATTGTACACCTCAAAAATACCACTTTTAGATAAAAAGGCCTTGGCGCCTTTCTTCTCAGCCACACAATGGCCTTTGTTTTTCCAAAATTCAAATTATGCACTGAAAGTGTGAGTCTGGAACATATTTGAAGGAAAGAAAAATAATGTCCTTTAGAGAAAAAGGGATATACATTACCTCTAGAAAACTCCATGGATATAAACTAAGGTTGTAAAGCTCACCTAGGCCACGTGGCCAGTAAGGCTGCGAGCCTATTAAAACCCATGTAATGCGGACAAGCTCCTAACCATGGTCCATGTAATGCGAAAAAGCTCCTAACCATGGCTAAAAATCCATATAATGCGGACTAGCTCCTAACTATGGACCCTCTAATGTGGACGGGCTCCTAAAACAATGTCCAAAAGGGCAAGGTAAAAATGCGAAAGAGCTCTTGATGATGGGGCATACAATGCATCCAAACTATGGGTTATCAAATCTAATGGAACATGTGCACCCTTATCCATACTAGCACGCAACCCATCGAGAAAAAGTTTTAAACCGTACGGTAACAATATTGACCAAAAAAGAGGCTACGAGCCCAAGGACCCTGAGTTCAACCAATGCACGTGTTCTCAAAGGACTAGTGCCTACGGAGTTCACGAAACTCACTAAAGGCTAGTACCGCTGATTACGGACTCTAGACCAAGGACCACGAGTCCACCTGAGGCACGTGTTCCCAAAGGACTAATGCCCACCGAGTTCATGAAACTCACCAAAGGCCATGAGCCTAGAGACCACGAGTCCAACCAAGGCACATATGCCCACCGAGTTAACAATAACTCATCTTTAAACTAATGCTCACGAGTGCTTAGATGATTTTGTTGGAGAAAATAAACTACAAGTTTATGCATTCAATGATAAGAACAGATAAAAATTTATTTTACAACCAAAAAGAAAGTTATAGACCACATGGCCATGGCTTTTAAGAAAAGGAGAGAAACATGACGAAAGAGGGGTTATCTATGCGCATAACTATGCCTTTGACTTAGTGGTCTCACCCGAGGGACCAACTTCAAATGTCCTATCAACCAATAAAGACATCAACGCTACAAATTAATCATGAGGAGACATGCCACTTTCCTTAGCCTGCTGAGTAGTCACCCGCTGGTAAGAGGCCTCAATCGCCTCTATGTCCCACTTTAAGTGGTTACCTAGGAGAAGACCTTTGGATATCTCCCAACGAGCGATTGCTGTTGGACGATTGTTGTCTTAAGTTTTAAATTTGTAAAACCTAATTACCGCTACTAACCCGCAAGATTCACGGGGTCTAGTTGTAGTACTTAGGGTNACTAGATCTATCTTAGAAAATGGGGTGATCATTAGCAATAAGCATAAAAAGAAAGTAATAAGCAAAAAACAATAAGTAAAAGCAGTAAGAAAATGACTTCGAAGGCAATAAGATAAAGATGGATCT
>OVAN01009618.1:0-16710 GCA_900406275.1 Anastatica hierochuntica | reverse complement strand
TTGAAAAACAGACAATACAAATGTGTATTTTTGTAAGTCTCCCTTTTATTTTCCGCTAAAAACCGCAAAATTCTGTTTTCCTATTAACCCACGAATTTTCTAGCCAAAACAGTGAAATTTCGTTTTTTATAGTAACATTGAAATTTTACTTTCTGCCAAAACCGTCAAATTTCATATTTTCGTACTACCGCTAAATTCCGTTTTTTCGTAAAAATAGTTTTTTTGATAAAATCTAAATGAATAAAACCTAAGTAAATTACATTTAAAGGAAAAAATTATAAAATTATAATATTTAACTAAAAACGTTGTTTCACGTGATATTAAAAATTTTAAATTAATTTGGATGATATTGATTGTAGTTCATAGTTTTTCAATATCTAATAATGATTTTAATCTACATTTTAAATTTATGGTTTACAATTACGTCGATTTCATCTTAAAATTAAAAATTTTGAAGATATTTTTATATTTGATCTTTCGTGTATCGCATAAAAATAAAATGTTGCATAAGCGTTTTAAACTTTTGGGCATTAGACGTCGTCTTGGCTGGGCATTAATGCTTCAACACTGTTTCTATGTTTTTTTAAGGTTGAAGATTTTAAGAAGCCCAATGAAATTGATCCAACGAAATCTGTATATTAGTTTGTTATATATGGGCCCAAATGCAGCCCTACCAATATTAGAATTTGAAGTCTCAAATGTCTCATGATTGAATATAGAATAATCTCACAGAAAAATTGTTGAAAATATCAGCTTTATTCAGTGGCATCACATCGCATTAGTTGCCCCTTTTTATTTGAATCATGAATGGAAAGGCTCCATTGATCATTGCTTCTTAGATTTTTGATTCACCTTTATGTCTGAAGGACAAAACTAAATTGGAGTGTTTTGCATAAACTTAGTTTTATGTGCTATTACATATTTAAATTATAAAAAGAATTTGATATCACAGAATATTTAATCAAATTTATTATCTTTTGCAAAGAGCTAGAAGATTATATATGACCATAATTTTGTAATGAGTGTTATTTATTGAGTATAAAACTGAAAGTCATTCCACATAAACTCAATATTGGAACTTATTTTCGATTTCATTGAAAATCTTTTTACTAGAAATATGTGTAATACTTAAGTACACTCTATTAGCTTAGTTGGTTAATACTTTAAGTTTGTTAATACTAAAATTGTAGCAAGATTAAGTTAGCATTTCATGCCATGTTCTCATCTCCAATTTGTTTGAGTTGAGCCTTAATTTGTTCTAGTGTTTCATGATATTATTTTTTTTACTTTTATTCCTACTAGTGCTTAGGCACAATTTTGAAGAGACAAATTTCAAATATACTTTTGAATTTAGTCACCGTACCCAACATCCTTCCACCGCACCAACCTCTGATGAACCACTTTTCCGGTAAATTTTTATGAATTTTCCACGGCTTGTTATCCTCTTTTGTGTTTTGTTCTAATATCTGAAACTTGGAAAGTTTGGTTCATCCCATCTACTTTTCTCTTGTTTTTTCTTCTTCTTCATTTAGGTTTGCTTTTCATTTTAATCTTTCCTTTTTCTTCTCTTACTTTCCTTGGTCTCTCTTCTTCACTCTGTTTACGGGCTATCACTTACTCATTTTTTTGGAGCTCTCTGCCTTACTTTAGTTTGTATCCTGTTTAACAATGGCTTCATCTTTTCGATCACACTCAAAGTTACTAGTTGATCAAGGCCGAGTCCACGACGTCTGCAAATGTAAGAGGATGATGCTCTCTTTCTCATCCATGATTTTGACTTCAAAAATCTAGTAGAGAAGTATAAGTTCTCCCTTGTGGGAAGAGTTTTCATGAAGAAAGAAGTCTTGAATCTATCTTGACCCATTTGTCGAGAGTTAGTATTTGGGATGTTGAAGGTCATGTAACTGGAAGAAACTTTGGCAATGGTCAGTTTCAGTTTAACCTCAACTCTGAAGAAGCTATGCAGAAGGTCCTCCGCAAATGGCCTTGTCACTTTCACAAAGTTCCATGATAACTATCCAAATATTATCACCTTTTGGATCCAGGTTGCAGGTTTGCCGACTTACCTTTGGAAAGCGTAAATATTTTTAAACCGTAGAGATTCTCTTGGCCCTGTTATGGTTGTGGTTGTGGATGTGGTTGGGGACCGGGCAAGGATGCAAGTCATGGTGGATATGAGAAGGCCTCTAGAATTATAGAGGAAAGCTCAGTTCTCTTTCAGTAACTTCCCTATCTCTCTAAAGTATAAGAAAGAGAATTGCTTCTGCTTTACCTATCACATAATCTCGTACGATAAAAGCTCATGGCCAGAGCTAAAAAAGGAGCAGCACAAGCAGAACAGATTGGAGAAAATGGAAAGACCAGATAAGGTGGAGCACATGCCTAGAAGGCATGGTCAGAAAATAAATTTTCCTAGAGACTAGAAACGCCGAAAGGTTGAGGAAGGCTCTTCTCAGGAGAATAGTACATTAAATTCATCCCAACGCTAAGCAAGAATACCTGATAGTAGGATTTTTTTTCCATAGGGAACGAGTTTAAGTCTCTCATCCTCAAACCAAGAGTGGTGAACAAAGCTCTCAGGGATCTCATTCGCTCCTCTACCTCGCTATCAAAAGTCCTCTTACCATTCTTCATCAGAATCTCATTGTAGGGCTCAGAGAAATATGGTCCCTTCTAGGCAATGGAGACCTTGCACCAGACATCATTCTAGGAGAACTAATGTTCCAATTAATGGCCTTTTTAATGGCATCCTTCCCAACCACCGAGTCACCTTCAGAGATTAGTTCCTAATGTCCCCAATAACTTGAACCATATGAGAAGTTCTAGACCATCTTGGTACAGCTCTAGAAGACACAAAATCGTCATTGGAAACTCATCTCATCGAATCTAGACAAAGGAGAAAGGTAAAGCAATCGCAATGGATAACATAATTGTTGAGCCTCCCCGTATGTGTTGTGATGTGGGATCAATTTTGGGTCTTCAAGTACCTCCACCTAATAGTGAGAATAATTAGCATATGTTGGCGATGATGATCCAAAGAATGAACCTTGGCCAGCAACTATGCAGAAGGTTTCAAGCTTGGTGAGGATTCCAACTCCTTATGATTGGAAAACCATATTAGAAGTTTGGCACATTGCAAACCAGAAGTGTGACCTAGAATTGGAGGGTAAGTCTGTGGAGGAGATGAAAAAAGAATTGGGTGTGAAAAATTTTGAAGAGGAGAACGATAACTTCTTTGGAGAAGAGCTGGTTACTCATGAGAATAGTCAGGTCTCGATTTTGGTGAGCATTGAATGAAATATTTTAGAGGCGATCAAGCTAGTGGCATGTCAGATCTCATGAACTAAGGCTCTGGTGAACTCCCCTTCCCCAACAAGTTACCGCATACATGATCTTTTGAATTCTCGTAAACCTCCCCCAAATGTATTAAGAAAATGAAGGAGGCCATTGGACCTGGAATGAGAAGATCTAATTGTGACAAGAATGGTGCTTGCAAGGCCCCGAGAAAGAGCCATAAAGGTTTTACCATGTTGAATTTGGGCCCGTAATTGAAGTTCCTAAAGAGTCCAATTATGAATAAACGAACAGCTTCACGAGAACTTCTTCCGTTCAAGGTAGAGTCTCTAGAGGAATCTCTAAGATTGAGAAGATATGTGTACTGATTTCAAAATTATGATGTAAAACAAAGTACCCCTCGTGTTGAGGTGTTTTGCCATCAAAAGCAAAGTGGCTATTTCCGAGGATGGTCTGATGTGGTCCTATAATCAATCCAACCATCCAATATAAGAATCAAAACATGGAATTGTCAAGGAATAGATGCTAAAGCTACTACTCATCGACTGGAAGAGATGTGTCGGTTATACTCTCCAGGTTTTTTTATTTCTTTGGGAGCCTAAGAGAAATCGGTTTTTTGCAATACCTCTAGTTTTTTTTATTAGGATTTGATAGTTTGTTAGCTATGGATCATGTGGGTCTAAGTAAAGGTCTTGCTTTGTTTTATTCTAGTGATTATTTGGTTATTGTATTATGTCTGACTAATCGTTTGATTGATTTTAAAATGATTATTGATGGTAACCATGTACTTTTTTGTAACACCCGGTCCTGCTAGACAAAGGTTAATTGATCAGGTACACAGAAACTGCTTTTGAAACCACTAATACGAACTTTAATCGTCACTTCTAGCTTTCCTAACTTGATAGAACACCATAGGAAAGAAAACCGGAAAAAGGGAGAGGGGTGAGTGACTTCCCAACAACCAAGTCACTCAGTGAGAACGCAACTAACACCATCTTGCCCAAACTCCTATTCAGCTCCAGAAAGTCTAAACCTAAACCCAAAGCCCCAAACAAAAGTACCTAGCGTACCACACAAGAAAAATATTAACATGCCATAATCTCAACAAATCATCACAATTCATAAACAACATAAACATGCCATACAGGACTTTCAATGTGCCATACAGGACTTTCAACGTGCCATACAGAACTTTCACAGGCTCGCCAGCCCGTCAACAGGATGTCTCTCGCTTCCGCGATTCTCATCCATCAAACACGGGAAAATCACCTCATCCAATTACATGCAGTCATTATCTATTACGTAATTCTCAAGCAATGCCAGATTAATCTATTATTGGATTAATTAACAGTTCTTTGTGATCACGCAAATAAGTCATAACATTCATCTAAGAAAAACCATGTTGACCTAACGACTAATTCAAGCAATCGCACTCTAGATGTATAGTCAATATGACATAGCAATACATAATACACACTACATATTCGCAACAAGACTTATAGCTTGATACTGCTCCGGTTTAACCCTAGACTAACGAAACCAAACATAAATCCAAATTTAGGGAAAATTAGGTACATTCTCACATTGGCCTAAAGTCTCTGGAAGCTGCAGGGATTGGATCTGAAGACAGGATAGGTACTAATGCGGCTAAGGATATGACTATGGGTCCTACATCATCAATGGTGGCAGCGGCGGCAGCTCCTTCTACGGCGGCAGTGGCGGTGGTGCTTCCTCTGGTGGCCGTGGCGGCATCTCCACGTTCATCCTGGGGCTGCAAGAGCTTCTGCTCTTTGTTCTCCAGGGTTTAAGATCTCTCTTCTCTCTCAGATCTTTTTCCTAACATGGTTCTCTCTTTCTTTTCATCTCTCTCTTTTCGCAAACTTTCTCTCTTTTATCTCTAGGGTTTTCGAAAATTGCAGAAGGGAAAAGAATGGAGTTTGGCTTTTAGGGGTTTTGTGGTTTTCAAAGACTAAGGGGAGACCTATATTTATAGGAAGAGAATTAGGGTTAGGTTCTTTTTCCTAAGCAATGTGGGACAAAACAATTAAAAAGATGGAGTGGGTTTTTTGGTTGTTGGGCCAAATTAAGAAAAATTTAAATTGGACCGAGTTTACGGGCCAGAATGTTACAATTTTACTTTTCTTTATGGAGATTCGGTGATCGAATGCTGAGACTATATTTGAGAAAGATTAACTCGTATTGACATTATTACAAATCGTGCATGGTTTACTATTGAAGATTTTAATTTAAAAAATGGGTAACCAAGAGAAGCGTGGAGGTAAGAAAAGATCATAGGCATCATTTTTCTCATTCTATGAGATGATAGATTATTGTGGTTTGGTTAAATTTCCCTATAAGGATAACTTTATGTCATGGGCGGGTAAGTGTATAAATAATATGGTGAAGTGAAAATTAGACAAAGCAATGGGTAACGAAAATTGGCACAATGTATTTTCCCATTACTAATGTGTAGTATCTAAAAATACGGAACTCTGACCATAGTCTACTCTTGGCTTATATTCAGAAATTTTCCCAAAAAATTGGGAAGACAATTATGTTTGACAAGTGTTGGATTGGAAAATCAGGATTAAAAAGGCTATTATAGAATGTTCGGGTAGGATTCCCATAGATCAAGTTAGGCCCCTTTCATATTGTATCCAGTCTTGTTGACGCACCGTTTCTAGTTGGAAAAGAGGTGCCAAATCCAAATAATTGAAGATTGTAAACATCACATTGATCAATGCTAACCATATGGACATACCTCGTATGAAACATTGGAGGAGCTGAAGTCAAGCGTATGTAAGGCCTTTTTGTTGGAGGAAACGTTTTGGGAGCAAAATAGTAGAGTTAACTGGCTGAAGGAGGAAGATTTAAATACGATTTTCTTCCACACATCAACTAAATAGAGGAGGGCTCAAATTCATACGTTGCGATTGAATAATTCATACGGAGTATTGGATAGACAATGCGGCAGGAGTAGAGTTGATGTGGGGTATTTGAAGGAGTTTTTTATTTCCTTTAGTTCTAGTGACATTGATCGAACACTCAGAGATATTTTTGTGATGATGGCAAATATAATGAATAGTATCTTCATAAAGGAGTTTTCCGAGGATGAAGATAAGAGAATGCTCTTCTCCTTAAAACCAAGAAAAGCTCATGGTCTAGATAGGATAATGTTATTTTTTACCAACAGTTTTGGGAAACTATAGGAAAATATCTCATGGATATGATAAAAAAAAAACTTCTTTAAAATGGGCAAGTTTGAAAGGCAACCTAATAAGACAAATATTTTTTTTAATTCTGAAGTCTGACAGACCAACAGAAATGCTTGGTTTTAGACTTATATGCTTGTGCAATGTGGATTACAAAGTGGTATCTATGATTTTAAGTTTTCGCTTAAAGGGCTTTCTCTCGGATCTAATCTCTAAGACATAGTTCGCCTTTGTGACGGGAAGGTCAATAACAGACAATATATTGATTGCATACGAAAATTTTCGTATTATGCGGTTTAAACCAGCTTGTCAAAAAAAAAATTATGGCAATCAAAACATACATGAGCAACGCGTACGATAAGGTAGAATGGAATTTCCTATGAGCATCAATGTTGAAGATAGAATTTTACTCTCGATGGGTTTAGTGGTTTATGTGCTGCATTACAACAGTTTTGTATTAGGTCCTTCTGAATGGAGTGCCATGAGGTCACATCGTGTCACGCGTGGGATTAGAGAAGGATATCATATTTCCTCATACCTCTTTCATTTTATGTACAAAATCCTTGGTAACACAACTGCGGGATGCAGAATGGTACATAAAAATTTAGAGAATCCAGATTTCCTGAGCAAATGTGCCTATTTCGCACCTTCTTTTCGCATGTGATAGTTTGTTCTTCTGTCGATCAGAGGAGCCGCAAAGTAAGGAGATTATTGGTATTATCGCTCTTATGGTAAAGCTGCAGGTCAAAAAACTAATCTTTCCAAGTCTTCAGTTATGTTCAGAAATGATATTACGACTAATGAAAGATTAGTCATTAAAAAAACGCTGGAAATTCCCAGGAAGGAGGTTTAGGGATATAGCTAAAGCTACTTGAAAAGATCTGCATATCTAAAATGCAAGTCTTCGCATTTGTACGGGACCGCATCCATAGCCTAATCATTTTGTAGTCTGCCAAATTTTTTTCTAAAGGTGGGAAAGAGGTGATGATTAAATCAGTTTCATATGATATTCCGACACATGTAATTTCCTGCTTTTACTCTCCAAAGCGATTTGTACTAAGCTAAGTAGTGCAATTGCTAATTTTTGGTGGTGTACCAAGCCAGATAGTTGTGAGATACACTGACTTGCATGGTATAAGTCACGTACCCAATTTTCAGAAGGTGGTATGGGATTTAGAACTTTTGAGGAGTTTAACCTAACTCTCCTAGTGAAACAATTATGGAGATTGATACGCTTTCCTAATCATCTCATGTGCAAAGTCTTGAGAGAAAGATACTTAAGATATTGTGGCCCTTTGAAAGTTTAAAAATCTAATCAACCGTCATATGGCTAGAGGAGTATTTCGATCGCAAAATCCATTTTACTCTTGGGTCTCGACGAACTATTAGGTCGGGGATGAATACTAAGGAATGAAATGAACCTTTGATTCCCGACATTCCGGTTAAACCTCCAAGGTGTATTAGTGGTGAGAAAGACTGACATTTGCATGTGAATGCCCTTAACGTTCATGTAACAAATTAGTGGAAAAGGGAACATCTACAAAAACTATTTACCCAGGATGATAAAAACGTATACTAGAAATTTGACCGACAAAAATATTTTCGAGATATGGGTATAGATTGTCTTTCACATCGTAAGACAACTATATTGTTATATCCATATATTGGGTTGTGAGAGATTTTTCTCGTCATACTTGTAATCCCCTGTCTTGTTCATGGACCTATAGTTGCAACACTCTTGGCGCAAGTCCGAAAGTTAAAAACTCACAAAGCTAAAAAAATTTGTGTGGCAATGCTTATATGGATGTTTGGCTACTTGCTAAATGTTACAATATAGAAAGATTAGTAAAGACCAAGGTTGTCCTATTTGTGGTGCTTCGAAAAAACTATTAATCACCTTCTAATTGAATTTCCTTCGACGTGACAAGTATGGACTTTGACACCTATTCCCTCTTCTCATCCCTCTTTCCTAGAAAAACCCTATATGAAATTTTCAACTTCTTATTTTGGAGGCAAAGAAAGTGGGGACAAATGAGGTGGTGTGACATACGTTTTCTTGGATATTGCAGTTCATTTGGAAAGCAATGAACATAATGGTTTTTGAAAGTTTTCTTGGAATCGGCCTAGGATATCATGGATCATGCTACTCGGGAGGCTGCCTTTTGGAGTACATATAATGAAAGTACATATGAAAAGACTCCAAGTGAATTAGAGAAATTTTATTACCATCTTCTCCGTCCCTCAACGATACGGGAGAAATGTGTGCTATATGGATAGATCTTAAAGAGCTAAAAAGATATGGTTGGGTGATGTTCGAAAGTGATAGGAAGCATCAATTTGGGTATAAGAATCCACATGTTAATTTATCTCCCCTACATGCTTAATAAGAGACATTGCTCTAGGCTATAAAATGTTTGGTATAGACGTCACATGTGGAATATTCCTTGCAGCATATTGCATGCAGTTTGTCTTCATGGTGTCTCTTCATAACTTGAAGAGTTTAAAGATTTGAAAAAAAATTCTTTGTGATTAACATTTTTATATTTTCTCGAACATTGAATGTCACTTCGAATTACCCAGCCAAAAAGCAAAGGCAAAAAGTTTTATCATTGTCTATATAAACATCACGGTTGCATCGCTTCTCCTTTTGATGAGAGTATCTTATTCAAACCTTAAATGAGATTTTATGTAAGAGAAAAACTCCGCTTGTGTTAATAGCCCATTTCTGCACCTATGTTGTATGCGATAATTTTATACTCCCATAAAAGATGAAAGAAGACTCTTCCATTGTGACACTTCATCACTTTTTTTTAAATATATTACGTTAAAATTAAATAATAAAATAAAATGTGTGACATTTACTTAGTATTTATATTACTTCTTCAACATATTTATTGACTTTTCATGGGCATAAAATAAAATGTGTTACGTGGTGTTTGTTTAAACACCATGGTTACGTAGCTTCTCTTCTGGAGGGAAATATCTTACCAAAACTTTAAATGGGATTTGATGCAAGAGAAAATACTCTCGTTTGTTCTAATAGCCCCGCTTCCGGTTTGATGTTGTATGCCATAATTCTAAGAAATCATCGTAGTTCCACATAATATCATTGATTTTTTTCACATATCGAAGTAACTTTGTAGATATATATGGTCGTTAGTTTTTCACTCTTTGCCAACTATTTATACAGAAAATGGTTAGACGTATGAGTTCTTAACATAATTTCTAGCAATAATTGAAAGACTTGTATAAGCATAAAACACCCACTTATTATTATTGACAAAAATAAAAAAAGGTACCCACTTTGATATGAACTATTTTTTCATTTGTCTACAATGTCTGTCATTGCTTTTTGACTTTTCTTTTGGCTTCTATATTCCCATTTGTTCTTACTATCTTTTTTGAATAATGTCATTGGGCTTTATCTGAAAAGAAAAAGGAATTTGCAAAATTAATTTGTAACTCAGACTTTAAGGTGCTCCGTTTTCTTATTAAACAAAGATTTATTAAAATATTCTATTATATAAACTGGAATCCGCGGATTATTGACATGTGTCAACTATTTAAAATTTTTAATTTCGTGTAAACAAATTTTTTATTTTAGATAAATAAGTAAATTTCTATTTCTATTAAAAATCGAAAGTTTAATACTAAATATTTTCTTTCTATTAAAATATTCAATATTAATTATTATATATACAAAAATGATAGTATTATAATATTTAGTTAAAAATTTTGTTTCACGGGATATTAGAAATGTTATATTAATTTGGATGATATGAGTTGTAGTTCATAACTAATAATAATTTTAATCTACATTTTTAAATTTATTGATTATAGTTACGTCAATTTTAACTTTAAAATCTAAATTTTAATAATATTTTTATATTTAATTTCTCGTAAAATTTTATTTAATTTATTCTATAAAAAATTAGAATTGATAAAAAAAAAACTAAAAATACTCATTTCCGAGTTCCTAAAACCTTCACGTGCCTCCTCTACTTCCTCTTCCTCACAACACTGGCCACTTCGAAAACTCCAGTTCACCACCAGATTCAGATCTCTTCCTTCTCATGTCTCAACCACCGTCTCCGTCTTCTTTGCGACGGTGCTTTTCTCTACTCATCTTTCTTTCCACCATTGCTAAAACTTCCTATGCTTCTTCTTCATGCTCGTCTTCCTTTCATTGCCCGCCGTTTAATTCTTCTCCGCCGTTCCCATTCTCTACTTCTCCCGGATGCGGCCATCCTGATTTCCAAATCCAATGCTCTTCCCCACGCGCCACCATCTCTATCAAAAACCTCTCTTTCTCTCTCCTCCACTACGTTCCTCTCTCCTCTTCTCTCATCCTCTCTCCAATCTCTCCGCCACAGTTAGACTCTAACCGGACCAACTGTTCCTCTCTCCGGTTCTCTTCCACGCCGAACCGGTTCATCGACCTCTCCGGTTCTCCCTTCAAAGTCTCCGACTCTTCTTGCTCTCGTCTTTCTCTTCTTCGCCCTTGCTCTCCTTTGCTCCTCCCGAACTGTAGTCATTGTCCTTGGGATTGTAAACTCTTGAAGAATCCGGGTCGGATCCTCCACGGCTGCGAATCAACCCATGGATCTTTATCGGAGCAAGGCTGCCAAGGAGACCTACTCGGATATCTTCAAGATTTCTTCTCAAGATTTGGATTTGAAGTCGAATGGGACGAATCTCAAGACCCTTACTTTGCTAAATGTAGAGATTGTCGGGTCAAGAATGGAGTTTGCGGGTTTAATTCGACCCACCCGGATAAATCTTTCCTCTGTTTCCCCAAATCAAGATCTGAATCAGTAACTCAAAGAGATAATAAACGAGTCGATCATGTTGCAGTGTTATCTCTCATCTTCGCTTTGACATGTCTTTTGCTCGCTGTCTCTGTCGCAATAGCTATTTTCCGTTCTCGGAGAGCTAGCTTCTTGTCTTCCGTCAACGAAGAAGACCCGGCTGCTCTTTTCCTTCGCCGACACCGCTCAGCAGCTCTCCTCCCACCGGTTTTTACCTTCGAAGAGCTTGAATCCGCCACCAATAAATTCGACCCCAAGCGCAAAATCGGCGATGGAGGGTTCGGCTCTGTTTACTTAGGCCAACTCAGCGACGGGCAGCTCCTCGCCGTGAAATTCCTCCACCATCATCACGGTCTCACCGCCGCCGCCACCGAGCACTGCAAAGCCTTCTCCATGAAATCGTTCTGCAACGAGATCCTAATCCTCTCTTCAATTAACCACCCGAACCTAGTCAAGCTCCATGGCTACTGTTCTGACCCGAGAGGGCTTCTTCTCGTCCACGATTACGTCACCAACGGCACTCTCGCCGACCATCTCCACGGCAGCAAATGTCTTCACCGAAAATCGACAATGACGTGGCAAGTTAGGCTAGATATCGCTTTACAAACGGCTTTAGCCATGGAGTATCTCCACTTCGCCATTGTTCCGCCGGTCGTCCACAGAGACATAACCTCATCGAATATCTTCGTGGAGAAAGACATGAGAATCAAAGTCGGAGACTTTGGTCTTTCCAGGCTCTTGGTGCTCTCGGAGACGACGGCGACTTCAGCTTCTTCGTCCGACTATGTTTGCACGGGCCCACAAGGGACGCCCGGTTATTTAGACCCGGATTATCACCGGTCTTTCCGGTTAACAGAAAAGAGTGACGTGTACAGTTACGGCGTCGTTTTAATGGAGTTGATGACTGGGATGAAAGCCGTGGACCAAAGGCGTGAGAAGAGAGATATGGCTTTGGCTGATCTCTTCGTTTCAAAGCTCCAAATGGGTCTTCTCGATCAGGTGGTTGATCCCTTGCTCGCGCTAGACGACGCGGCCGTGATGGCCGATGGATTCGGTGTTGCGGCGGTTGCTGAGCTGGCGTTTCGGTGCGTTGCGGTGGATAAGGATGATCGTCCGGACGCTAAGGAGATCGTCGAGGAGCTGAGGAGGATCAAGAGCCATACACGTGTAGTGGAAGATGACGTGACGGAAGGTTGACTGTTGGATTAGATTACGATGATGTAAGTAAAAAGTTGACTGGTCCCATGTGATAGTGTTGAAGAGAGAGAGGCAAAACCTCCTGTCCCGTTGAGAAGGAGCTTCACATGTGTGACGCAATCCTAGTACAACACTACTCGAAGTTTGTATTTATGTTTATAGATTTTGTACGAAGAGAGAATTGAGATCTGGAATAATATGATTTTGATGTTCCCATAACCGTATGGTATCAATATTGGAATACCAAAAATAATAGATAATTAAAAATCGTGTTTTCTATCTATGAAATTAATATGACTCGAACTCGCAAACGTATCAGAAAACACTGGATTCTAGATTGCATTGAGATCAAACACACGAAGATTGCTATTTTGTGTAGTTGAGACTCAATCTAATGGATGTAAACACAAGCTTCGTCATGATTAAAGAATTCTATGTTCACTTCCCTTGAATAGGTAAGAACTTTTAGCAGTCGTGCAGCAATCTGATGAAAAAGATCCACAAGTCATATTTTTGGAATACTTACGGGATGGATATTATGAAGAAGATTTAAGATCAACTCAAATCGGGAGAGTAAAGAGACGAATTAACTTGTATACATTTTTACTTTTTTCCCACAATAAACTAGCATAATCTAACCTAACCACTGATTTGTTGCTTATTATGAAAATCACACTATCTATATAAAGTGTCTCTCTTTCTTTTTGATATAGATTGTCTTTACCATCATGGTTATGAGTATCAATACTATTAAAACATGTTGTATATTGGTCGAATACATAGGCTTATTCAGGTTATTAATCAGAGTTCCAATCTGGATAAGTGAACAAGAGGAGTTAAACCGGAAGAAATTGGGTATGGTTTAAATTGGTTATATGGACTCTAGAAACGTCGTCGTTTTGGAGCTTCTTCTTTGCAAAAGACTCAAGCTTGGAGCTGTGTATCGAGAGCTTCAAGAATCACTTTCTCTTGGGAACGTGAGGTTGTTGCGGTTTGCCGTTAGACTTGGAAACAGATTAAAAGAGAGAATCCGTGAGTCTATTAGAGATTGTAAGAGTCTTTGATTGTCTTTTGAGGCTAGGGATTTTGGGTGAGAGATCTCTTGTAATCAAAAGGGGGAAACGGTGAGAGAGAGAGAGTTCCGGTGAGGACATTTTTTTTCCGGTGAGAGTTCTCGGCGAAGTGTTGTATTACGGCGACGATACAAACTGAATCTTAGTGGATTCCGGGGAAATCCTCGACCATACGTAGGGCACTATTTTGTGCCTGAACTGGATAAATCATGTGTATCTTTCTTGTTCTTATTGTTTTCTTCTTCAAATTCGATTCAAGAACAATCAACAAAGAGATTACGATCGATATCGAAGATAGAATCGTACAGGTTTTAACAACATTTGGTATCAGAGCACTAGGTTTACGTTGCTGCGTTCTGCTCGTTTCAATCATCTGTTCAAACAAGTCTCTCTACAATGGCGACAACTCGTATTGAGATGGAGAAATTCAACGATGTTATCGACTATAATCTGTGGAAAGAGAAGCTTCTAGCTCATCTCGAAATTCTTGGGTTAATGGATGCGTTAAGGATCCAGGAGGAGGAGTTGAAAAAGGAGGAAGGCTTGTTGAAGGAAGAAGATACAAAAGGGAAGACTACGGAGAAAGATTCATGCACATCGAAGGATCTGGATTCATCTCTTGCTGAGAAACAATGGAAGGTTCGTAGTACATTGTTCTGAGTGTTACAGATAAGATTCTCAGAAAGATCATCAAAGAGGCCACAACTGCTGGTATGCTGAAGATTCTTGACTCCCTGTATATGTCTAAATCGTTGCCAAATCAGATTCATTTGAAGCAGCGATTATATGGGTTCAAGATGAATGAGTTTGTGTCTATAGAAAACAATCTAGATGAGTTCTTGCATATTATAATTGACTTAGAGAATGTCAAGGTATCAATTTCAGATGAGGATATGGCCATTCTTCTTCTGATGTCTCTGCCGAAGCAGTTTGATCACCTGCGAGACACACTGAGATATGGTAAGGCTACTCTGACATTTGATGAAGTTGTAAATGCAGTGAACTCGAAGCAGCTGGACCTAGGAGCTAGTGGAAAAGTCTACAAAACTCATGGAGAAGGGCTGTTTGTTAATTCAGGAAATAAAGAGAAGTCATTCACCAAGGGTTCTAATAAGAATAATTCTAAGGGAAAGAATAAGAATAAGAACTAGGGAAAAGGGAGTAAACCTACCTGCTGGATCTGCGGGGAGGAAGGACATTTTAAAAGGAATTGTCCAAAGAAATCACAACAACAACAGCAGGGAAAAACAGTGGGAGAATCAGCAGCAGTAACAAGCATAGAGTTTGTTGAGTCTTTGGTAGTAATGGAAGCAAATGCAGCTGAGGTTGATGATCTAAATGAGTTGTGGATACTTGATATAGGTTGTACATTCAACATGACCTCTAGAAAAGAGTGGTTTGTAAACTTGAAGGAGTGTGATGCAGGTTTGGTCAGAATGGCTAACGAGAGTATGTCTGCAGTAAAAGGTATGGGTACAATTAACATCAGGACATCAGAAGGCAATCTGGTTTCAGTGAAAGATGTAAGATATGTTCCGCAATTCTCAAGAAATCTTCTTTCATTAGGAACCTTAGAAAGCCATGGATGTACATTTTCATCAGAGAATGGTATCCTCAAGATCAATAAAGGAAACAGATCAGTTCTACAGGGTAAAAGGTGTGGCAAGCTGTAATACAAGGTAAGAGCTACACAGGTGATGCAATTTCTATGGGAGCTGAGGATGATACAAATCTATGGCATTGCCGCCTTGGTCACATGGGTCAAAAAGCAATGGAGACCTTGATGAAGAAGGGGCATTTGTCAAATGAAAAAGTTTCATCTCTTCGGTTCTGTGAGAGCTGTGTATTTGGAAAAGCACACAGTCAAGTTTTCCTACAGGTAGACATTTGAGCAGTGAGTGTCTTGAGTACATACATGCTGACTTATGGGACTCACCATCGGTTCCTGCTTCTCTCGGAGGTTGCCATTACTTCTTGAGTTTAATCGATGACTATTCTAGAAAACTGTGGGTGCATTTCCAGAAAACAAAAGACCAAGCATTTGAGAAGTTTGTTGAATGGAATGTGTTAATCGAGAATCAATCAGGGTTAAGGGTTAAGAAGCTAAGAACCGATAATTGGCTCGAATTCTGCAACAAGGAGCTTGATGGTTATTGTGTCGAGAAAGGGATCTAAAGGCATATAACCATTCCTTACACACCACAACAAAATGGTGTGATGGAAAGGATGAATTGAACTATCCTAGAAAGGGGGAGAAGTCTATTGGAGGAATCGGGTTTGCCAAAAGAGTTTTGGGCAGAGGCTGTGAATACAATGGTATATCTTGTGCATAGAACACCATCAAAAACAATTGAGAATCAAATACCAGAGGAGTTGTGGTCTAAAGCTACTCTGAGGTATGATCACTTGCGAAAGTTTGGTTGTGTATGTTACTATCACTCGGATGAAGGTAAGTTACAACCACGAGCCAAGAGAGGAATTTTCATTGGATATCCCTCAGGAATTAAAGGATACAAACTCTGGTCTCTCGAAGAGAAAATGTGCTTGGTGAGTAGGAACATCATTTTTAATGAAAATCAGATGTATAAAAGCTTACAACTATATGAAGATGGGTCCAAGGAAAAGAATACAGATTTTCTGGATATAGTTCTTGGAGTATCCACAGGTGAGTCTTCTGGTTTAGGAGGAGAGAATCAAGCGAGGATACAATCTTTAAGTGAAGTGACTGGTGAGATCTTAGAAGAGGTTGAATCCGACGATGAAACCTCACCAGGAGGTTCTGATTTTCAGTTGGATAGTCCAGGGAGTTACCAGTTGGTTTGAGACAGAGGTAGGAGAGAGATTAGGCCACCAAGAAGATATGAGGACTATACATATCTAGCTATGTTTGCTGCAGAAGATGGGGAAGTGACAGAACCAAGAGACTTTCAAGCAGCTATGAGAGACATACATAGAGAAAGCTAGAAACATGCAACAGATGAGGAAATAAGTTCTTTGAATAAGAACTTTACCTGGATATTGGTGGAAAAGCCTGTGAACAGAAAAGTGATTAGAAGCAAGTGGATTTTCAAAAGGAAAGTGATGGCTCAGGTTTTCACCCAAGAAATCACTGCAAGCGTACAGTTA
>OVAN01009617.1:0-16711 GCA_900406275.1 Anastatica hierochuntica | reverse complement strand
ATGTTCTTTCATATTTTTAAAACTACTACTGAATAGTGTTTATTAGTAGCGTGGTCCTAGATATAAGTAAGAGCATCCTCATTGGGAGTTTCTTCCCATGAATTTCTTAGCAAAATATGAATAAAATAATAAAAACAAGAGAGAGTCTCTCCATGAGAGACTAGAGTTTCTCAGATGAGAGACTCTAGTCTCTTATGGAGAAGCTCTCATTCATATGTGTCACCTTTTAATTGGTTTAGAAAAAACATTGTTTTTAAATTTAAATAATAAAACTAAACTACTTAAAAATAGTAATAAAATAATGGTGAGAGACTTTTGGTGAGTCTCTCACCAATGTTGATGCTCTAATACTCTTTCTAGCAGCGGAAAGCTCCGTCTTCTTCCTCTCTCACTCAGCAGGTTCGTGCGTAAATTTGATTCTCTCGCTTCTCTTCAGGATTGTTTGTTCAATTACTATTCTGATTGCCTTACATACTGTTCGTCCATATAAAGAGTGAATTTGAATGTTATCGTGTTATAGATTTGGGCTGAGATACCCACTTACCTTACTTTGTTCCTTTGCTATAAAAGCTTGAGAATTTGCAATCTTTAGAAGAAAAAAATGCCGAAGGTTAAGACAAACAGAGTCACGTACCCAGAAGGGTGGGAGCTGATAGAGCCTACTCTTCGAGAGTTAGATGCCAAGATGAGAGAAGGTTTTGTTTGATATCTCTCTATATATTCAAATCTTTCAGGTGCTTAAAGTTTGTTTCTTTTCTCTTTTTTGCTTGTGTGTGTGTTCTTTAACTATATTATTTCCCTTGTGCAGCTGAAATGGATATGCATGATGGCAAGAGAAAGTGTGAAACTTTGTGGCCAATTTTCAAACTCTCTCATCAGAGGAGTCGGTATGTATATGACCTTTATTACCGAAGGGAAGAAATATCTAAACAACTTTATGAGTTCTGCTTGGACCAGGACTATGCTGATCGTAGCCTGATTGCTAAATGGAAAAAGGTGTGATCTCATTTCGTTCTTGATCAAACTTTTGTATGTGCACCTCTAGTTTGTTGTCTGAGGCCAAATTACAGCGATTTCGATTTTCTTTAGTACTTTTGCACAGGAGATTTAAATTGAGGATATGCAAAATTGAAATTTAGAGTTTCTGTAGTAGTTTTGCTTAGGATATTGATCTGAGAATATGTTTCTGGTGATTACACTTTGAACCATGGTTCTCACTTCTCAAAGCCGTTTCTCTGGAATCAATTCCTAGTAAATGCACTTGCTTGCAATGATAGGTTCTAGAAGTAACATTGTTGTTTTGTTTGGTAGGGCACAAAATTTCTAGTTGTTGTTAAGAATGCTTTTTAAGAAATGTTCAATGTTTATTGAAACATTCACTTTACTGTTTTAAACTTTTAAATTTGCTATACAAACTTCCTCCAAGTTTTTTTTCCCAATTCCCAATAGCTCTAACATTGCCCCCAACATATTCTTGATGATGGTTCCTCTACAATCATATATCAGTAAAGTTTGTGCCTTCAATTCTCGGACCCATGTTGTGTGTGTAGGTTCTATTTCGCGGACATTAAACTAGATTTAACTTCTGTTATCTTTCAATGAATAAAGATTTTGTCATGTGTGTATTGTCTCTTTGTTTGTTACTAACTCTGAATAAACTCTCTGTTTTATGAATTGCAGTCAGGATATGAACGCTTATGCTGCTTGCGGTGCATACAGCCAAGAGACCACAATTATGGAACGACATGTGTATGTCGAGTTCCCAAACACTTGCGTGAAGAGAAAGCGGTTGAATGCGTTCACTGCGGTTGTCAAGGATGTGCAAGTGGCGATTAATCTCAACACCAGTTTTCTTCACAACCCCTCGCTGCTGCAATATTCTGTATTTCTTGTTAACTCTCGGTCTGACTAAACTCCCTTCCAAAACCTCTCAACTTGTCTACTCGGTGTTGTTGAAATTAGAGACGTTCTCCGTTTGGTGTATAAACGAATTAAGAGAATAATTCTCCATTTGGTTTCGGTTTAGTATTTATGATCAGTCAGAGTATCTACTCCCTCACTTTTCTAATGTTTGATGTATATTTGATGTTTTGGAGTTAGCACACAAAATTTCCTCTTTTATCTTAATCAAAAACAATATTAATTAAAGTCAATTTAACCAATAAAAATTATATTATAGAACTCAAATAAATTTAATTTTGTGCATAGAAAGAAACATTGTTTAATATGGAACAACAAACTTTTACCTAAAACATTAATGGCATGAACAACGCAGGTTCTTCAGAAGAGTTTCTTAATAAAAAAAAATCGTTTCTCTCAGTTGAAACTTTCAAAGATTTTGAAGAAACGGTATCTACATTTGTCAATCTTTTATTGGCTCATTCATATTTTCAATATTAAAAAATAATTATGTCACTAACTTATATTAAAATATTAATATAAAACATTTTAGAAACTATGCATTGATCATGCTGTAACTATTGAAAAACGGAGGGAGTATTAGAATGAGTGTTAATTGATAGGTTAAAATAATGAAACGATTTTTTTTTGAACACCATAAACCTTTATTAGAGAGAAAAACTTCACCCCGAAGCAGAGTTCACCATAGCTGATTTCGCAAGAGTATCAGCATGGACATTATTAGAACGCGGAATAAACGTAAAAGATACAAAAGCAAAAGAAGAAAGCATATTTCGAATATCACAAAGGATCCCGTAGAGATCATTGTGAGATTCGCCCTTATGAAGTATGGTGATCAAGGTTTTGGAGTCAGAGAAAAACTGAACATCCAACCAACCTCGAGAGATGGCTGTACACATAGCCAAACACAACGCCCAAGCTTCCGCAACCAAGGCAGACGATACGTCTCTTTTTGATTCCTGAAAATCTCCCAAGAGAACACCTGTATTTGATCGAAAAGAGTAACCGACTCCACAGGTTAAAGAGCTTCTCTGCCATGCGGCATCCACATGACAAATATAGGCAAAGGATAGTGGTAGTGTATCAATGATCTCCGAGCTCACTTCTGTCAAACGTGTTAGTGAGGGCAGAGCCTTTTGTGACTCACTCCATTCACGCGCCGTAATGCATGCTTTTACAATCTCGATCTCTGAGAAATAGCGCCCTAAAAATAATGCTTCATTCCGAGCTTTCCAGAGGTTCCAAAATATCCAAGGAGCTAAGTGAACATCAACTAAGCCCATTGGTGGTAAGGTATTTGCGGCGGAAGTGGATTCTAGCAGAAGGCATAGTGTTGGTGAGGATGAGAAAGTGGGTAGCTCAATAGGTGAAAGATCCCACACTCGTTGCGCAAACGGGCACGATATGAGCACATACTCCTCTGTTTCAAGAGCTCCACATCGAAAACATGCTTCATGAATCGTGATACCACGTTTTGCCAATTGTGAGCCCACCTCTATATCGCCATTAAGGCTTTTCCACAAGAAAGATTTAATCTTTGGGAGGGTTCTAAGTTGCCACACATGTTTCTTCCACGCAAAACATGGAGAAGAGGGAGGTGCTCTGTTTTGTGATAAAAGATGATAAACAATTTTAACAGAGAATTGTCCATTTTTAGAGTATAACCAAACCAGCTCGTTTTGGCCAGCCACAACTCTCCGAGTAAGCTGTCGTATATGAGCCTCATACTGAGGTAATAGGTAAGTAACTTGATCCCACTTCCATTGATTAAAATCTGGATCGATTAGGTCCGCCACTCGAAGAGTAGAGTGATGTTGAGGAACCGGTCCAATTGGTATAGTCGGCGTGGAGGTGGATAACCAGGGGTCGGTCCATAAGTTAGCTTCCCGACCATGTCCAATAAGCCAACCTAAGCCTTGTCGTAACACATCCCGACCAATCAAAATACCTCGCCACCCATGAGATGTCGAAGACGTGATCTTTGTGTCAAGAAATGAGGTATCACGACAATATTTACCAAGTAAAACCTTTGCCACCAGTGAGGTGGGAGCTTTCAATAGTCGCCAACTAAGCTTAGCAAGTAATGCATCATTGAATACTTCACTATCTCGAAAAGCCAAACCACTGTACTCCTTCGGGAGAGTCATTTTGTCGCAAGAGACCCAATCGATTTTCTTCTCACCCGGTTTTGAGTCCCACCAGAAACGGGTTAAGGCCGATTGAATTTGGCGGTATAACGAAACCGATAATTTGAAGCACGACATGGAATAAGTAGGAATAGCTGCGAGAACAGCCTTGAGAAGAACTTCTTTGCCCGCGGTGGAGAGAAACCGGTTTTCTCATCCAAGAGATTTTTGCCTAATGCGGTCGACAATGATAGTAAATAAATCCTTTTTACGCCATCCAAAGCTTTCCGGAAGGCCGAGGTATTTCCCTGTCCCCCCGTCTCGGTGTATGTTGAGTGATCGCTTTGCAACTAAGCGTCTTGTTTCCGGTGTCTTGCTCGAGAAGGTGATCAATGATTTACTCGTGTTAATAAGTTGACCTGAGGCACTCTCGTATGTTCGGATTATATGTTGCAAATGGCGACAAGAAGTAGCATCCGATTTGCAAAAAAATAAAGTATCATCCGCGAAGAGGAGATGATTAATTGGAGGACTCGAGCGAGATACACGAATTCCCGGAAGCGTCCCGGTAAGTTGTGCCTTACGGCAGAGGCTAGAGAGAACCTCTGTACACAGCACGAAAAGACAGGGCGATAAGGGATCTCCTTGGCGAAGACCTCGCGACGGCATAACCGACCCTTTCACCGTGCCATTTATCAGAAAGGAATATGATACCGACGTCACACATTCTAAAATCCATCGTATCCATATATCATGGAATCCTAGCTGCGTAAGAACAGCTCGTAGGAAATCCCATTCAACTCTGTCATAGGCCTTTGTCATATCCGTCTTAACCACCATAGTGCTCTGTTTAGTAGCCTTGGAACGCTTTAGATAATGCAAAATCTCGTGAGTGATTAAGACATTATCGAAAATTGCTCTTCCGGGGACAAAACCGGATTGATTCTCAGAGATGATCGACGGAAGGATCAGACCCATGCGGCCCGTGAGAAGTTTGGCGACGATCTTATAGAACACATTACATAACGCAGTTTGTCTATAGTCAGTAACTCGCCTAGGGGATTGGATCTTAGGAATTAGCCGGATATGTGTATGGTTTTGTGAGCGTGAGAAGATACTACTGGTAAAGAAGGCTCGAACTTCTCGAGTAATATCCGGGCCAATAATAGGCCAAAAAGTATGGAAGAACCCGGACGAAAAGCCATCAGGACCCGGTGCTTTCTGTGGATTGATCGCAAAGGCAACTGCCTTTATTTCCTCGGCCGAAGGCATCCTAATGAGGATGCGATTCTGAGCTTCAGTAACTTGAGAGTCTAAAGCCTCGGCAACCACAAAGAGAGATCGAGGGCCATCAGTAGAGAATAATCTATCATAGAATGAAGTGATCGTGTGAACTATTTCGTGCTCCTTGAAGTGAGGTGTACCCGCATCATCCTCCATAACCATGAGGCGGTTGATAGACTTACGATTTTTAGTAGACGCATGAAAGAATCCTGTATTTGAATCCCCACTTTGAAGCCATTGCACTAACCTGCGTTGTTTCCAGAAACGTTCTTCTTCCTTATACGCAAGTTCAAGGTCTTTGATGAGACGTGATATCTCTGAGGGATTCGCTACTTCGGCCGAGAGTAGTGTATCAAGAGCAACTTGCGTTTCCTTAATGACCCTTAAACTATTAAATTTTTTCTCTTTGGTCCATTTAATAAGCTCGAACCGACAAGCAGCCAGCTTTTTCTCTACGGTATCTTCATCAAAATGGTGCCAGACTTGGGAGATGAGATCGAATATCTCATCCTTAGAACGGAGACGTGTGTCAAACCGGAAAAGGCCCTTCCGGGTAGGTGCAGAGTCATCCAAATATAAGATTACCGGTCTATGATCGGAGCCCTCAAAGCAGAGGTAAGCGGAGCGCGACGAGGGAAACATTTCTAGCCACGCATTATTTGCCATCACGCGATCTAGCCGCGCATGGACAAGGGATCATTTCGCATTCCACGCCAAGAAAGAAAATTGCCCGTGAAACCTACATCTCAAAGTCCATTCATGGAGACAAAACTCCTGAAGTCAATGAAAGAGCCTTCGGGCCGTGGAGGGCCACCTCATTTCTCAGATTATGATAATATTTCGTTAAAGTTTCCACTAAGACACCAAGGCGAGTCGCGAGAAGCGGACAGAGTAGAAATCTCATCCCAGACTTGGCGACGAAGAGTCTGAGACAGGTGTCCATACACAAAGGTATAATGAAAAGAATTATTCTTAAAAGTGATCAAAGTGTCAATGTAATGCGTAAAATAATGAAAAGATATTAAATACAGAATGACAACAAAAAATGTTACTGTAACGACCCGAAATCCGAATCCAAGCCAATTTTAATTTTTCTCAAACCAATTTAAGATACCTAATCTCTTTCTTATTTAAATCCTTCAAGCCAATTCTTCCCTACTTTTTTTCCTCAGCCGTCAAGTGAGAATCTCAAACAGAAATTTCGAGCTAGAGAGATGGAGATAAAAGAGAAGAGAAGAAAGGAGAAGGAGTTGCGCAGTCTTTGTAGAGATTCGTCATTCTAAAAGAGAAAAGATGAATGACCAACCAAATCGACTTGGATTGATCTGAATTTTTTCCAGCAGGTATTCAATTCATCTATATTTATTTTCCAATTTACGGATCGTGATTTCATAATATATTCTAAGAGATATAAGCGTTTTATTGAGGAGTATCATAGCAGTCCGCGAAACAGACAAGTTCGGGCGCAAGGGACATTTTAGGGGTCAAAAGACGCCGGATCGAGTCAAAACCGGTGGCTTTGGATCAAAGGCTCATGGAGGTTCAATCTCACTATAGGATTTGCAAAGTTAGTGCACCGTTTAGGATTTATAGCGTTTTTTCTCGACCAACTGCGTTTCTGCCTGAATTCCAGATTTGTCTTGTTTGGGCGTAAATCATTTTTTGTTAGGTTTGAAGTTGTTTTTAGGATTGGTATTCTGTAGAATTGTTGTAGGGACAGCTATAAATCCACTGTTGTACATCTCAGGCTTTCGTTATTAACCATTTCTTGCATAATTTAGCACCAGAACAAGATTAGTATCGAGTTTGATTAGATTTTGATTGCTTGTTTGATTTTCTAAAATTGAACCTAAGATTTTTAGATGATTTAACGCTTTTTCTTGTTCTCATGTTGATTTCTCCAAGTGATTGCATTTGGTGTGTATATGTAGATATATGCGAGAAGTCGCGGTGGCCCTGAATTGGCGGAAGGTAGGGCGAGACATTCGGCTGGCATGTAGCTCTACAGATCGAGAAAACGTCCCTTGGGCGGTGCTTATTGTCACTGAAGCCATACGATTAAGCCTTTTAAATAGGGTGTGAGCGGTCACTGAATTCGCAGTATGAGGTCATTTGCTATGTTTGGGCGCATTAGGTGTCTTGTTTGCTGCTTGTTCTAGGACTAGATTGCGTGGTTGAAATGTTTAAGTCGGGTATGCAGACTTATGGCCCCCTAGCTAAGTGACTCCCTTGTTGCTCACCCATTCCTTTTCCCTTCAGGTGAAACTGACGAGTAGCCGGATGAGCTAGATGATTCTGGTATTGTTTTTGAGATTAACGAGATTTCTCATTTATTTTATTTTTAGATGATATTTTTATTTATTTATGCAAATTATACAGCTTTGGTTATTGTATTAATAAAAGTTGATCAATGGGACAATTGATGTTACTTGGATTATAAGTTAAGGTTAGTGACACGCCATTCTCGAAACGAATGAGATGGATGGTACACCTCATTGGTGAATAAAATTAGTTTCATGAGAAATCATTAGTTATCCTTGTAGGCTTGTATGACCAAGACCTTTTAAAAAGACTTTATCGTACACATAAGCAAGTACAACTAGGAAACGAAAGATGGAATTCCTCGTGTTTATGAAATCACGATGATTTTTTTTGGATTGGAAACTTCGTGACTAAAACTCGAGGTTCTAACGAAAGAGCTCATTTCATTACTCAAAGTGTTTCAAAACAATTCCATGAGAATTCGCAAATTCCTATGTAGCTTAAAGTTTATTTGTTGGTGAGAGAGATATTGTGAGACTCCAGTTATAGAGAAATTGTAGTGTGTAAGGATAATTTAAAATAATTGATTTGTCTATCTATGTCACCAAAAATCATTTATTTTTTCGGTCACTCGTTCTGAAAGAAGTTTACAATTGCTTGTGCTGGAATGGTATTACGATGGGTGACTTCGGATAAATTAGTTTACATAATTATACGAGTGAGGACAAAACACAGAGAAAACTGTGCGGTGATTTGTAAGGATAATAAATCAACTCTTTAATACATTTCGACATAATGTTCCCGACCGTCGAACATTATGGATCCGCGAACCCAGAGACGGCGTCGAGAAACACAGGAGGGACGAACATGGGTGTTACATTTATATCCTCTATTTTGTTGTGTTATGTGTTGCTAATCATTGTTTTGGTGTTTGGCTCAATGTTTTAACGTATTACATATTTAAAATTTTACAACACCTTTAACACACGTATTTGTGGGTTAATTGGTGTTTAACTGTTAAGATTTTTAATGCTCTGTAAAGTTTTGAAAGCCAAATTTATCCAATCATAATTTAAAAGCTTTTAAAGTTTTATAGTCCTAAATACTCTTCTTAAAATTTTCACAATCCAACTTTCTTCTTTGGTATTTATGCGCGACAATTCTTTAACAACTAACAAATTGTGACTTTTAAATTCACAGGTGAAGTTAATTAAGTATTAAAAAATTAACAAGAAAAATTTATTGTAAAATTTCAAACCAATCACTCTCTTGATTTCGTTTTAGTTAAAAATTGTGAACTTTATTTAATGTTCTATTGATGTACAAAAGAAATCTAAACAATACAAAAGAAACCTAAACAAGTGATCACATTTTTTGGACATCGTTTAGGGCATGATTGGGGTGTGAACCGTGGAGATTTTATTGTACTTCCAACCCTCACATTTTTTATACATGGGCGTTCGTTTCTTCGGTCCATTCGGTTCGGTTCTTCCGATTTCGGTTTTTCAATTCTCGAAAATTGGAACAATTCGATTTCTAAATATTTATGTTCGGTTCGGTTTGATTGGAGTTCAGTTCCTTTTTGAATTAACTAACCATTCGGGTTTTAGTGTTCAGATGTTTTTGAGTTTTTTTTGTTATTTTTAGATATTTTCGGATTTTGTGGGTATATTTTCGGGTATATTTGGATGTTTATTAGTATTTTTAGATACTTTAGGTTTTTTGATTACCCGTTCGGTTTCATTTTTTCGTTTCTCAAAAATTGGAATCATTCGATTATTTTTTAGCTTAGATTCGGTTTCGGTTCGATCTTTTTGTTCTTTCGGTTTGGATCTTCAGTTCCGGTTATTATGTTCACCCTAGTGTTTTTACATCCAATCAAATTTTATTGACTTTTAAATCCTAAAAGCCTAATTCTCAGCAGCTTATAATATTTTTTAAAGTCACCTAGTATGAACCTTAAAACATTCTCTATCAATATTTTTTCCCATTTTTCTGTTTTCCCCTTTAGATAATCATTAAAATGATATTCAAATGTTACAGTTTGAATTAATTAACCCAACAGCCACCAAAAGAAAACATTTTTTTCTTTTAAAATTTATTTAGCACTTATATATGTTATATTCTATATAGATACACTAGCATTTAACTATAATCTATTTTTAATATAATACAATGTTAAAAATTTAACTTAAACTAGAATTTGACTCGCGCGTTCATGCGAGTATTTGTTCACTTTTATACAGATTTAACAAAATTATTAGTTGTGTATATTTCAAAATTTGGGGTGAAAATAACATTGGAATATCCCAGTGTTATTCATATTTAAGAATATTTATATTCATTAAATACATTTAATAAAAATTCTAAAACACGTTCGATTTAAAAATCACACACATGAAAAAAGGTTTTGTACTTATCTTTTAATAGATAAGATATACGAAATAATCAAAGAGCTTGATAACCTATTTTTCAATTATTTTTCATCTATATTTTAACGCTATAGACTCGGTTGTGTAATCAAAACAAATTTTCAGATTCGAAAATATACAAAATATAAAATGTTAATTTTAAAAAATTACTGACAACAATATAAACACAACAACATAATGTATTAAATTTTAAACTTGAACATGGCATCACCTACATCATCTTGCTGTAAGGTAATCCTTAAATTGTTTCTAAGTAATGTATTTTAGATTTCTTATGTTTAAACTAATATATGTGTGTTTTGTTCTATAAAATATTTATAGACAAAATTCAGCAGGACATATAACAAGACTCACACCTTTCTTGGAATTTTCGTTGCCAAACAAGATGCTGAAAATTGAAAGGAGGCATATTTAACGGAAAAAAGAAAAATAACGATTAATTTCTTAATTTTATCAATCAATCGGGTATATTTTAACATGGAAAGACTTGAAGAATCATTATGATAATCTAATACTATGGTGTAGTGCATACCATAAGTTGAGCAAAAAATTGGAATCCATCAATTCAGTGGAGAAATGATAGTGTAGCAAAAATGGTGAGAAGACCGGATAAAGGTAAATTTCAATTAACAATGTATTTATGTTATAAAACAATATTCATATATGTAAAATATTTCATTTTATAGAAAAATCCAACGGTTAGCCATTTACAAAGAAAGCTCCACAAGATCTTGATATACTTGAAAGAATTTTCTCAAACATCAGATGATGGTGGGTTGTTGGTAATGGTCTTGATGGGTATGTACTAATGCAAGTTTATGTGAATGGCACACAAACTGAAATAGATGAATCCAATACAGGTGATGGCGATGAATCAAATTTACTTGGACCTCCAAGCACTAAAATTCCTAACCAAACAAATTAAATCCATTCAAACGTCAATGTTAAATGCAAACGTAAAGGATTAGTGAGTAGTGAAAAGTTTAAGATTTTTATGGCATAAGATAGATAATCGGAGATCATTAAAATTGTTGGAGGAGCCATGAGTTCAAATACAATTTATATATTCATGCCGAGACATATACCTCGACATTGGCTGGTTTAACCCTAGAATACCGTTCCTAACCTAGGTTCCAAACTCGGTAAATTTAGAATACGCCCTCACCTTGGCCACTGATGCAGTAGAACAACTTCGAACTCAACTCTCTTACGGTGGAAAAATTCACAACATCAACTTCGGAGGCACACTTCTCCCTTCATATGGATCCAAACATGGCTTTCCTTTTACCAGTGGATAGATATGAGAGCCTACATCGTTCCTGCAGAAAACCAACCCAAGAACAACCTCTAGATGAACCAGACATCCTTTACACCAAAACTAGGCAGATATGTAAATCTAGCAGATTCGTTGTCACTTAGAAAGGAAGGCTTAACTCTGAGACTAACCGTTAATTACGAGATCCGACCGTTTGGATTGAAGCCGTAGATGTTCTCTAGCCACAGGTCCGGTTTCACACCGATCAGATACTGTTTGCATAGCCGATCATCCTCCTCTTCCCTTATGGTCGCATATTCGTTCTGCACTGATACCCCTCAGGAAAACAGCCATAACTTTTAGAAGAAAACTCCAAATGATGAACCGTTTGATGGAGATGATAGATCTAAAAGAGGAGTACTTACTGTAAATCATATCGATCCTCGCTGTTTTGAGCCACTGTTCTTTTGTTCTTCCTCAGGATGTATGTTCTGTCTTCTTTGGGACTGCATCAACTTCTCTTCTTTTCGCTTTATCCTTTGGCCACGAGTCTCTCTCTCAATCTCGATTTCTCTCTCTCTCTCTCTGGTTCGACGGCTCAACAAAAAAAGAAGAAGTTTAGGTTTTGGTGACTTTAGAAAGAATAAATAGAGAAAACCAATTAAAAATAGAGAAAACATATGGTCTTGAACATAAAAATCAATTAGTATCATTTTCTTAAATTCATTATACTAATATAACATACATAATTAAATAATATTTGATTTTAAGTTTGATAAAAACAAAAAAATAGATAACTCTAGATACCAAATAAATAATTTTTTTACATTTGCACGATTTAGTTTTCATATAGTATAATTTATCAAGTAATATATGTAAATAAAAACAAACAAACTAAAAATATGATAACTTTAAACAATTGAAAAATAGACTTAGAAGGTTAAAATATTTAAAATCACATTCAAAATTTTCTCGAAAAGTTAACAAATTTTTCATAAACGAAAAATAGAAAAAGGATAATTAAATAATTTTTCAAAAAATTGTTGAAGAGTTAATCAAATTCTCGTATATGAAAACGTAACTGGCGAAATATAAAGAACAATAGATTTTGAAATAAATTAAATTTTTTTATAAAAAAATTAAATGCGTAAGTTGAAAGTTCTAAAATTATTGTACTATCAAATAAAGATAAACGAGAGTACAACGGAAAAAATTAAATATACAAAAAATAAATAGAAGAAATTAAATGCAAGATAAATAAATAATGAAATTTAGATATAACACATATTATATCTAAAGTATATTGAAATATTAAGGCTCCAAATGGATGACATATTAGAGTAAAAAAAGTGCGCGTAACTTATGTTTCCACCTTATTCTGCCCAAATTTTACCATTAGCAAAATTTATGTTTTAATTGAAAAAATTGTAGGATCCATAATTTGAGTGGAAAAAGTTAGTTTACGCTAAAATTTGCTACTCTCATTAAAAGGAGAGGAACAAGAAGCGTAACAGAAATCAATTTTTTTATTATTTTGTTATTATTTAATAATTGTTTTACTAGAATATAGGGATATTTAAATGTGATATCTTTTTTTTCCTTTTAAAATGATAATATTCTTTGGATTTAATTCAAATAAGAAAATATCTTTTATACGTAGTAAATAAATATTTTGGAACAATAATTGTAATTTATTGAGTTTTTTGGCAAATATATTTACTAAAATTGTTTACTAAAATATAGGAATATTTAAAACATTTTATGAACTAAAATTGTTTTACTACTCATAAAATGTTTTCTCAAATTATCAAAACATTTTCTTTTTAAAAAAATCAACAAAATAGATTTGCAAATGGTAAACTATTTCCTTGTAATGGTCAAAATATTTTCTTTTATAAACAATCAACTATATAGGAATATTCAAAACATTTTTTTTATTAAAATGTTTTTACAAATCGCAAATATTTCTTTGGAATTTTCAAAACATTTTATTTACTAAAATTATTTAACAATTCACACGATACTTTTTTGAAATGGTCAACAATTTTTCTTTAAAAAGGAAAAAAGCAACGTTCATAAATCAAATCTTTTTCAAATACACAGGTTTTATTTTGAATAATTCAAAAATAATTTTAAGAATATTAAAAAAAATTAGATGGTAACTTTCCTATTAATATACTATAATAGTAAACATTGTTTTTCACTAAGAAAAATCTACCACCAACAAAAAGATTATGAGCTAAATTTTTTTTTTCAAAAAGCTTAAATCATTGAGTGAAAGGTAAACATTTATAGAGTTTGATTGCACAATTGTTCATTTGGATACATTGGTTTAAGTTCATCATTCTGCTTCATTAGACACTTGTTATGCATTGCTAACGTTCTATCAATAATTATTATATTTAATTGGTTTTTTCAGTAAAATTATATTGAATTGAATTGTTAAGCCGTGAGGTTGATTTAAATTTTAGGTGTTGTTGAAATTGTATATTTATTGACAATTTTTTTAATTAGGAATATGAGAAGTAAAAATGGCAATAATGGTGGATCAAGTAATGGAGGACGACTTAAGCAGAAAGACAAACTTGAAGAAGCTAATGCCAATCATGAAGGATCGGTATGTTAAATAAACATATATAATAAACATATATATATAATAAAAACACACACACACACACATATATATATATATATATAATGAGTGGCGATCCAATTTTTATTTTATAGTGTCAGTATATATTAAAATGTTATTAAATATAAAATGGTATATATAATAAAAAAATTTAATGCAATAGTATTGGTTAAAGAAAAATTAGTTCATCACCTTACCATGAATAATTTTTCAAAAATTATTTATAGAAAATACATAATTTACTGTAGATCACATAAATAAGTTAACGTGAGTTCAATCTTATGTCATATTTTCTAATAGCTTTGATACTTATATTTTATACTAAAAATAGTCATGAAATTGTTTAAAAATTTTAATTCTCCGGGCACAAAAATATGCTATTTATTAACTCATAGATTTTTAATTAATATAGTATGTTTGGAGTGCAAAAAACTACAAAATTTTGCTTGAACTTGTGAATAACGAGTTAAAAGCAAAATGATATACAATAAGACTACCTGATAATTCTGGAAAGCGAAGAGTGGAAGAAAAGTTCTATGAAATAACCAGCATCAAGGTTAGCTGGAAACCGGAGATGAAAAGTAGAGTTGACTACATGCGGAAACTATGGCAATATAACAGTATATTAACCAACCGTACCGGTATTTCGGTTAATCATATAACTGGAAAGATAGAGATGCCGAAGACTTGGTGGACCGATAGGATTGCGGTGAGCACTAAAAACATTATTATACAATATTAAATGTAACATATAAATATTTAATTGCTAATTAGTGATTTTTTATAGGAATTTGGAAAAAATGGAAAATTTGTGCAAGTGTTGCAAAACAAACCTCTTCCACACAAAGAACTTCTCGATTAAATTTACGGTGAACATGATTTGGAGCAGGATGATCATTATTCTCCACACACTCTCCGTGCACATATCCAACAAACACTTGATGAAGAAGTAAGCGATGATGATGACATAACCGTACATGAAACACCAAAAGAAAATTTGTCCGAGTTTCCTTTAGAGCTAAGATCTGATGATGAACTTCCACAAGAGAACAAGCACAAAGTCCCTCAGTCCATACAAATAAATCAAACTTGGGTGTTCGAAAGACTACTACTAGACGTACAAACCGAAGGAGGATCAACTTTGAGACTCAAGTTCAAACTGGATTTCAACGTCTTGAAGAGTCTCGAACAAGTCTATTGGATGTTTTACGATCAAGACACAACTCAAAAGCAACTTTTGGAGATGCTTTAGCTGTCTTAGAGACGTTAACGGTTGAACCGATGGGAAAATTTTGGTGGGCAGCAAACGAGTTGTTGTTAAACGACGAAGATGTTCGTGATGGATTTATGAAATTACGGAGTGAAGATAACAAAATTCAATTTTTGGAGAAGCTAACTGGAGTTGATAGATATGGTTATCCATGTGATAATATTAATTTGAGGGGCAAAAATAGCTTCACGACTCCTCTATTTCCACCTACTCATTCACAAATGGCAGGAATAAACGCTAACGCCTCCTTAAGTTTCTGTCCTGGATATGGAATGTTTGATACTGGGTCTTCAGGGACTACTTTCTAATCTTTGCTTGGAGTCGTGATATCTACCACAATAGATGAAACTAGATCTGGTACAATTTAGCTACTTTTTTCTCGACGTCATTTTGCTAGTTTTTTATCGTCGATTATCTAGTTTGCTTCTATTTTTTTGCTAATAATGATCAAAGCCAATAAAATATTTGTTTCAAAATAAAATGATCATTTTTTATTTTGTTATTCAATAACCATGTATTTTTATACTATTAAATCTATTTCAATAATTTAATAATAATTTTTCTTTTTTTCTTTACAGAAATTTCGTATTGCCGAACTACATTTACGTGGAATCGAAAGCTTATCGGATGAAGAAATTGCAGAATTGTTATTGTTGGAAGAAGAAGAAATTATGGAGACCCACATTTCTCCCATGTTCGAATATTATAGCAAATTTTTCTGTAAAGAACCAATGAATCAAGACAGAGGCAAAGGTGGCACATAATTCGACGCCAAATCTACGAGCATGAAAGTTCATGTCGAATGCTCGTACGGATGAGTCCAGTAGCATTTACACGTTTGTGTTAGATATTAAAAGAGAGATATGGCTTACAAGACACGCATAACATGGCTGTCGACGAGAGTGTTGCAATCTTTCTCATCTTATGTGGGCAGAATGACACTCAAGGTGATCTTGGTTTAAGATTTGGTCGTGCAAAAGAAACAATATGTTGAAAGTTTCATGAAGTTCTTGGTGCAATGGAAAAAATGGCTGTAGATTACATACGACCAAGAACAATTCAAGAACTCGAAGCTTTATCGATCCATTTAGAAGGAGATACACGATATTGACCTGCTTTTAGTTGATTTATTGGGGCATTAGACGGAACACATGTACCTGTTATGGTGACTCCAGGACGCCAATCCATTCGATTTATTAATCGAAAAGGAAATCCAAGTCTCAATTTTTTGGCCATGTGTGATCTCGACATGCTTTTCACATATTGTTTTGTTGGCATGGCCGGATCAGCTCATGACACACGGGTATTGGCAACAGCCATTAGAGATGATCCTATGTTTCCTAAGCCTCCAGAAGGTAAATATTATCTTGTAGATTCTGGGTATGCCAACAGACGTGGATATTTAGCTCCATACAGAAAACAAAGTAATTATGGCATACGATATCATCTACACGAGTTTTTAAATGGTGAACTGCCAAGGAACAACAAGGAGATGTTTAACAGATGGCATGCATCTCTTCGTTCAGTTAT
>OVAN01009616.1:0-16711 GCA_900406275.1 Anastatica hierochuntica | reverse complement strand
AAAAGTAGTGGTTAAGAGTGAAAGTGTAGAAAGTTATTTGCAAATTGATCCTTCGGTTTCCAAAATACTTGATTTTCTTAAAAATTTTGCGAAATAACCCAATATATGAAATTTTTTCTTGAATTTGTGAAATTTAGGACCAAAGGTTTATAATTGAATCAAAGGTATTAACTTTATTTAAAACAAGTTTTTGCAAAATCACTCTTGAAAATGTTTTAAAATGGTGAAATGCAAACTTTGTTTCTTGATTTTAGAGGACATACCTTATCCATTAGGAAATTGTGTAAGTGTTTAGTCTTTTTGGCTCATTGGAAGTGTTAATTCTATTTTTTTCTTGGCATTTGATTCTTGCTTCGAATGGTTCTCCTTTGATACCTAAGCTTAGAGCAAAAAGAATAAATTTGAAACAAGATCGTTCCAAGACATAACCATCATTTATTGTGATTTAAAATCCTAAACTTAAAGCATTGAAAATCAAAAGAAAGTATGTACAAAAGGATACTCTTGAAATTGCCTCTCAAGTGCGCTTGTTTAAAGTCTTTAGCATGACTTTGGGTAAGAGATTAGGCTTTTGGCAAGGTTGTCCAAGGAGGTTCTTTTGACTTTCATGGTGGGTCGTGAAGCTGAATGACAAGAATCTTCTTCATCAATGCATTAATCCCTTCTTCACCTTTCTCCTTCATCTCCTTGGTAACTATGATTTTTACCTTTTCAAAAGGTTTTGGAAAACCATTTCACTTAACTCGATAATCAATCACTCCATCAACACATTTTGTTGGAGTTAAAGTCATAGAAGGAAAATGAGTTGGGTCAAGAGGCACTCCCTTCTTATCAACGTCTTTTACCACACTTGGGATTGCACAAGGAAGTGTTTTCTTTGGTGAAGAATCAACGAGCATGATTGGAGTTGAGCTTTGCTTCACATCCTTAGGTTTCTCATTCTTAGTCTTCTCACAAAAAACCACATTATCCTTAGTCTTGGTATCACATGAGGCATCTTGTTCAACAATCTCACTAATTGAGTAAGGTTTGTTGGATTTCTCCAAATCACCATTCTTGGGGATAGATTTTGGCTTAAGAGGTTTTTCACCTTGGGTTGTGTTTTGAATAGATTCACTACCCTCTTGGTCCACCATCATCATCAAATTGTCGATTCTCTTCTTTTTGGTGACTATATCCTTCAAAACCTTGTTGACTACTGGTTGGTCTTGACACCATTCCATAAATGGTATTGTAACCATGAGACCTCCTATTTGATCCTTGATCTTCTTGTGTTTGGCTTCAAGGATTTGTTTCTTGAAACGACCGGGAAATGGTAGGTTCAACTCATCAATGGAAATGTCGATGTCGCTTGGCTCCTTCTTTTTCTCCCTTTTTGGACGTGGAGGAGCTACTACCTTAGTAGCTTTCTCTTGTTCCTTTGGATTCCCTTTAGATTCTTTAGGAATTTCCTCTTCTTGGTTTTCCTCTTGAAGCTCTTCTTCCATAGAAACCTCTTCAACTTTCTCCTCATCCTCTTTAGGCTTCTCCTCATGAGTCCTTTGTGATAATTGCTTTCCACATCTCAATGCTATGGCTTGACAAAACTCCTTAGGATTCACTTCACACTTTCCGGGAAGTTTTCTTTCTTGAGATTCCAACATAGAAATTTGCTCCGCTAGCTTGTATGTCATCTCCTTTACATAAGAGGCAAGAGATTCGTACCTTTCTTTTAGCTTCACGAAGTCTTCGTGATACTTACGGTCGATCATGTATATCTTCTCAAACATTCCCCTTTTGAAATCATCCTTCGCAGCCACAAGCATCTTTAACATGTTTTTTTTTGTCAAACGCATCTTTAACATGGTTTTAATCTCTTCTTCCTTAGAAGGATTTTTTTCAATAGAAGGTTTCTCTTTATGTATCCTTCTTGGTGAAGTTTCTTGGGAATAATACCCTTTGTATCCTTCTAGAACAAAACTAACCTCCTCTTGTTGGCCTCTAGGAGCTTCTCTAGTTGAATCTTCCTCTTTTGGATGCATCATCGCTTTTTCACAAACTTTTGCAAGTTTCTCAATCTTGGCAATCATCTCCGTATAGAGCTTATCATCCATTCTAAAGTGATTCTCAAAGCCATTATTATCATTGTATCTTCTTGCTAAATTTTCGACTAACTTCTCACCTTGTTCGGTTGATAAGCTAACAAAATTCCCATTACTTGTCGTGTTCATAGCAAGCCTAATTTGTCCATGGACTCCTTGGTGAAAACTTTGTAGAAGGCTACCGTTTTTGAAGCCATGATGTGGGCAACTTCTCACATATCCACTAAATCTATCCCACGCTTCTCCAAAGGTTTCCTCTAATCCGTGCTTGAAAGAGGCAATGTCATTTCTAAACTTGGTAGTCCTCTTGTGAGGAAAATGTTTTAGGAGGGAAATGGATTTTAGGTGGGAAATAATTTGGGGGGAATGTTTTTGGAGGCAAATATAAAATATGGGAGTTAGGGGATAGATAGGATTTAGGGGTTATATAGGATTTAGGGATTATATAGGGTTTAGTGTTTAGTTGTAGGCAAAAAAGTTGAAAACCGGATCGAATCGAACGGAAAAAAAACCAAACCGAACCAAGAAATAGTAATCAAAATTTGATGTATTTATATCTCAATAACTAAAATATATGGTCACAAAAAAATTAAAATATACAAAAAGGAACAAAATACTTAAATATTTTTATTACATTTATCCAAATTAAACTTAACTATTCGGAAAAATTGAAGAATATTCGAAGAAGCTAGTTTTATAAATAAGGTGAAAAATTAATAGTTAATATTTGTTGCATTGGTTTTTTAATTTAAAAAACATAAATATAATACAATCTATCTAAGAAAAAATACAACACAAATGTGTAAACATGTATGTTCTATAAAACAATACATCAACGGTGTATGGTGGTTGTTATGTTATTTAATGAATATCGATTACAAATAAAAAAAATGGCTCAATAAGGGGTTTTTGTTTGAGCTTATTCATATGAGAGTTCGAATGGTTTTAATATGAATGGGAAGGTGGCTCTCCTAGAACCACTGGCAAGTCCATGAAGATCATGAGTTGGAACTGCCAAGGTCTGGGGAGTGACTTGACAGCTGATACTTTCAGAGATCTTTGGAATAAGTTTAGACCTGATATTGTGTTCTTATCAGAGACTAAACAATGTTCCTTTCATTTAAAAAGATTTCAATTGGAGTTTGGTTTTGATAATATATACATGGTGGATCCTTTAGAATTAAGTTGTGGACTTTTTATTTTCTATAATAATGAAATAAAATTGAACGTTTTGTCTTCTAGTGATTGAATTATTGATGTGGGTGCATTGTTCTTGGATTTAAATTTTCGATCTCATTTGTCTATGGGGATCTTGTGGTTGTGAATCGAAGCAAAGTATGGATGAATTAATGGATATAGATGATCAAAGGACCAAACCTTGGCTAATAATTTGTGATTTAAATAAATTAACCGGAAATCATGAGAAAAAATGAGGAAACATGCATCCAGCGGCATCTTTCATCTCTTTCAACCAGATGTTAAGTCATTGTGGAATGACAACATTTTCGTGCGCCAATGACCAATTTTCCTGGAAAGGAACGCGGAATAAACAAAATGTCAGGTGTAAGTTGGACAAGGTTGTTGGCAATGAAGAATGACACAATGTGTTTGGTCATTCAAAGGTAGAATATTTAGCAAGGATTGGGTCTGATAATCGACCGATGTTATTAAAATTTAATTACAAAGTAGAAAAATACTATAAAATTTTCCGGTTTGATAAGAGATGGATTGGAAAGAAAGATAGAAAGATTTTGCAAAGGCTATAGCGCTTGAATGGCAAAGAATAAGGAATTTCACGGAGCCAATATTCATGGAAAAATACATAATTATAGAAATTCGATCTCTTGCTGGAGAAAGAATAACGCTCCACCGGGCAAGGAGAAGATTGAAGCTATGAAGGTTAAATTGGAGGAATGAAAAATATAGCGGTTGACTGTTTTAATGGTTTATTCAAACCTTCTGGGATAGGCGATTTTACACGGGTTTTAGAGAATGTTGCTCTTGTTATTACGGACAAAATGAACCAAATATTAACTAGGGATATTACGGAAAAGGAAGTAAGACAGAAAAGGAAGGGATATTTAAGGAGGCTTAAGACGAAAAATGACGGCGCACCTTTTGAGAGATTGTGAGCAAGATTCAGCGAAAAGGCTTTAACAAAAAAAAAAATTCAGCGAAAAGGTTCTTAAGGGTTAGGGTCAAACAAGAAATTGTTGTTGCTTGAGTAGTTAGGTTGGGAGATTAGGTATTAGTCAGTAGTGATTGCAAGTGAAAGACAACTCATGTCAAACTGATCAAACAAAGCCTTGTATAAGACGTTGTTTGAGTAATATCTAATACAAAAGTTTTTTGAATTCGGTTGTGTTTAAGTTCTTTCTCCGTTTGTGTTCTAATAGAATTTCCTTAAGAAAATGGTTATTTCTGATTGAAAACTATCATAAAGATGGACTCAACATGATATTTAAAATTGTTACAAAAAATTGGTTTAGTGGCATATAAAAATATGACGATGATGAAATTCCCACATATGTAAAACTACGTTCGTCGACATGCGTGGACACAAACAAGAGATTTTATAAGTCAATTAAGTAAAAAGTAATCAAGTTTCTAACCTCAAAAAAAATATTTGAGGGAAAAATCTAATAAAAATTGAAAAAATGTCCTTCAAATAAAAAAAAAAAATTTCTTAGGAAGGGGCAAATTTGGGAACTTTTTTAAAAAATGGTTAAAAGAATACATAGTCATTAAAAAAATATAACCAATCAATGCTTATAAAAAAAAATATTCAAACAATAGTTAACTAATTTCTATCATCTTATCTTATTAGACAAATACATATATTAACTCTTTGTTTATTTTCTTTCCAAATACTTACATTACCCTAGTCGGATCTAAAAAGAAGCATTACATAAGATAATATGCGTTTATAAATCACAAAAGTATAAAAACAAATATAAACGCACAGACTTAACTCTAGTTAATGTATATAAGGCCAGTTTTGGTAATTTTCATGAGTTTCCATTTTTTAGGTTAGTTGTGGTTTCTTGCTTGTGATTGAGAAATTTTCAAATTGTTTGTTGTCTTATTTTTGTGTTTTTGTGTATTTCGGAACAAATGTTTTGTCAGTATTAGTTACTGGTTGGTTGACCTGCGTACAATGCATATATAGATAGTTTAGAACTATTTTTAGACCTAATGATTTGGTACGGTAATGTTTTATTAATTTAAAAAAACAGTTGCCATAGTAAACTTCGACGTTTGAATAAAAATTATAAAATTTTTAGAACTTTAATTTTTTTTAAAAAAAATTTACTTTATACACTTTGTTATAAGTGTATAAAATTATTAAAGTTGGCTAAGTACGTTTTGTTTTATTATGATATTAGATAAGGGTTTGTGTGATAAATATGAAAATAAATATAAAAATATCATTAAAAATTTAGGTTTTAAGTTGAAATTCACATAACTATAATTCATAAATCTAAAATGTAGATTCAAACCATTATTAGTTATTGAAAAATTAAAAACTACAACTAATATCATCCAAATGAATTTAAAATTTTTTATATCATGTGAAAATGTTCTTAATTAAATACTAAAACTTTATCATATTTGCATACGTAACAATACTATTGAATGTTTTAATAGAAATAAGATATTTAATATTCAACTTTCAATATTTGATAGAAATAGAAATTTTACTTATTTATGTAAAATAGAAATTTTGCTTAAACAAAATTGGAAATTTTAAATAACTGACAAATATCAATAAATTCTATCAATTAGTGACACATGTCGAAATCTCGTGAGTTATAATTTGACGATGTGTCAAGCTCACGTCGAACGCGTTTTGGCTTTATATAGTAAGATGTTTACACATGATTAAAGTATTTTATGGGTGTTGATATTCGAGTTAAGTGAATCAACCTTATCAACTTTTTATTTCATTCCAATTCACTTCAAATATAATAATAAATTCTTTTATTTTTATTAAAAATTAACTAAAATAGAAATTCGTCCAAACTTTTAACTGAATTTCAAATGGTTTACATCTTCAATATCCAGATAATGTTTGATATTCATATAACTTAAAATATCCATGTAACCAACGAAGTGTTGGTCCAGTAGTAAGAACTTCTCGATTTAAAGAGAAGGTCATGGGTTTGAACTACGTTGGGAGGGGTCGGGTTGGCTTGCCAAAGACGAGTATCTTATCTGGTTTGACCCCGTCCTGGGGGGATTAGGGGTCCACGGACTCTGAACATCCTGGTAAACAAAAAAAAAATCCATGTAATCCTCATAATAATGATATATTTCCCTTTTTACGTTGCTCCCTTTTAAAATTTTATTTTTTATTTTTCATTTTTCCCTCTTTTATTTTTCAGTTATTTTTTGCTTTTTAAAATAAAATTGCATAAGGGTAATCTCTTACTTTGTCACATTAACTTTGAATTTCGGTCAAATATACTTTGCAAATAATATATAACTAGTGTTTGACCCGCGCAACCGCACGGATGTTTTTTAATTTTATGTATTCAATGTATGATTGACCATATGTATATTTTTCGAAGATCAGATTCAGAAGTTTTGGTTATTTCGAGTTTCAGATTCGGGTTAAAGTTTAAAATTTTTAGATTTTAGTTATTTCGAATCCCATTTCAAGTTTAGGTTTGAGACTTTCGAAATACCGCGAAACAAAATCTGTTGGATATTGTTTTTTTTAATATCAAATGACTAAACTTAAATTTATATAGTTTATATGAATTATTTTTTATAAATTTTATAGGTTATTTTAAATTTTATTACTTTATAATTTTTGAAAAAATTTAATATTTAAAATATTTATATGGTAATAATTAGGTGAAAAGGATATTGAAATATTCCAATGTTATTCATATTTAAACATATTTATATTCATTGGATACATTAAGTATCATTTCTAAAACAAATCTATTTAAAATATCATACACGAAAATGTTGTGTACTTCAACTTTAATAGTATGGATAAACTGGACACCTAATTTTTGTGTTTAAATATTATTTGAATCTTAATTTATTTTTAAAAAAAATTAATGTGATTTTTTATATTTAGTTTTGTTTCTATTTTTAGTATTTATGAGTTCTTTAGTAATGAATTCTCTAATACATTTTTTTCTAAATTGCAAACAGATAATTGAGATAATGAATATGATCGTGTTTTCAATCTTATTTACTAATTTGCAAGCCTATGATTTATAACTCATGAGGTACTCATATTAGTTTGAAACCACTAAAGACCAACTTGGCTACATAATCAATTAAGAATGACATCTTTCAAAAAATTTGGTGAAAATATGACTGGCTAATAATTGATCACATGAATATCCTTAGTGAAACGTTAAGTACTAGGTAAGAAATAAGGGCAACAGTTGGAATTATTGGCATACATGCGATTTAGGAGAATACTAAGAAGACTTATTTGAATACGTGTTTCTCGTGAAGCTTCTAAATTTTGAATAGACAGAGACGAGCTTATTTCTATCCAACCTCATCTATTGACCATACAAATTGGTATTTATGTTCTGAGGTATGTAAAGACAAACTAAAATAGTAAATACAAATGTTTCATATACGGCCATATATACCTAAATAGTATTAGTTAATTTGACATCATGTCATTATTAATTTGGAATCCCTAATCAAGATGGACATACTGAATATTTATTTTCAGTAATGTTTTTTAAACTTAAAAGTTTTTCCATAATTTTTACTTTCGAAGATGGATGGAGGTTGAGAGCAGCTGGATCCCCACAGGCAGAGGAGCTACAAACACATTTCACTACGATCTCTCTGTGAAACTAAAGAGAAGATAGAGATTGAAAAGAAACTTATTTGTCTTTCATTTACTGTCTTGAATCCATCTTAAAACAGAGAAACAATGTTCAATATATACACTGCTATGTCGTTGGAACAATCTGGATCTTTTGTGAATCATCCTTATCTTTAGCGTCCAGCTGTAATCGTCAAGTTGTCGTCTTCGAGCTATGTGAGGGAATCAAATTTTTTATTGCAGAGGAGTCCTCCTTTGTTTGTTGCTTCTGGTACACTTTGAGAATGAGAACGTTGCTTTGTCTTGTTCTGAGTATTGTTTTGAGGCTTCTCTGTTGGGCCTTCTCTTGATTAAGTTGGACCGTTGATCCTTTAGCTCTATCATTCACATCCCCGCGCAAACTTGGAGTGCCAACACCAAGTTTGTCTCTGAGATTGACGAACTCGCTTCTTGGCAAAGACTTTGTAAAGATGTCAGCAACTTGTAGCTTGGAGGAGACATGTCTTGTTTCGATGAGACCTAATGCCACATGCTCTCGTATATAGTGATAATCCGTATCAAAGTGTTTTGATCGTTTATGTAAAGCCTGATTAGTGCTTAGATAAACTGCCGAGAGATTATCACATTGTATAAGGATCGGCTGAAACTGAGAGACCCCAATATCCTGTAGAATAGCACAATTCCACGTGATTTCTTGCACTGTTTCGGTAAGTGCTCGATATTCGGCCTCTGTGGACGACCGCGAAACTGTGTTCTGCCTTCTTGCAGACCAAGAAACCAAGTTCGGACCGAGCATTGTGCAGAAACCGGTGGTAGATCGTCTTGTTTCTTTGCAACCGACCCAGTCACTGTCGCTATAGGCTGAGAGAATGAGATCGTTGCTCTTTTTAATGTGTAGACCAAACTGAATTGTGCCCTTTATGTAGCGGAGGATCCTTTTTAGGAGACCAAAATCTGAAACCGAAGGAGAGTGCATTCGTTGGCATATGAAATTAACCGCATACTAAATGTCCGGGCGAGTTATGGTGAGGTGTTGAAGCTTCCCGGCTAAGCTTCAAAAGTAAGTCGAGTCCGAGAATGGTTATGTCTCCAGATTCTCAAGACGTTGTGGAAGAGGTGTTGGCATTTCATTGCAGTCTGTCATTGAAGCCTGGTGTAGAATGTCTTGAGCGTAAGCTGTTTGGTGAAGAAAGAGACCATCCTTATGAGTTTCAATTTCTATTCTCAGGAAGTAACGAGGCTGTCCAAGGTCCTTCATTGAGAATCGTCGGTTTAGAGTATCAAGTAGGACTTGTATGAGATGGGAATGGCTGCCAGTGAGTAGAATGCCGTCTACATATAAGAGTAGGACCATTGTTTGACCATTCTCATGGTACGTGAACAGAGACAGGTCAGACATGTTGCATTTAAAACCGAAGTCGATGAGGTAGTTGCTAAAGGTATCGTACCAGGCCCTCGGTCCTTGTTTGAGTCCGTAAATAGCTTTAGTAAGACGACACACATAGGAGGGCTTAATTTCATCGATAAAACCAGGAGGTTGAAGCATATATACCGGTTCTTTTAGTTCACAGTGGAGAAAGGCGTTGGAGACGTCGAGTTGCTTTAGTATCCAGCCTTTAGCAGTTGCCACATCCAATACAATGCGAATTGTTGTAGTTCTTTCGACCGGGCTGAATGTTTCTAAGTAGTCAAGACCTTCTTCTTGATCGAAACCTTTGGCAACGAGGCGGGCTTTCAGTTTGTCAATGGTCCCATCTGGATTTAGTTTTGTCTTAAAGATCCACTTACTTCCCAAGATATTCATCTCCGTAGTAGAAGGAACCAGAGACCACATATTAAGCATGTGAATTCTCTGCATTTCTTCAAGGACCGCTTGATTCCAACCCGGGTGTTTCATTGCTGAAGTTATGGTTTTAGGTTCCTCGGTAGAGTATCTTGAAGTCTGAAGCATATATCTCGTGTTTGGCTTGTGAATCCCTGCTTTTGATCTTGTGGTCATTGGATGAGTGTTGTATGGTTGAGGTTGAATAGTTGTGTCCTTTGTTTGTTGTGTCTGAACAGGTATCACATTTGTCTCTGTCACTGTTTCATCCGTTTCTTCATTCTCGTTTGTCTCTGTTTCATCTGTTACAGGGGGTTCTAGAGATAGGGCTATGGTAGTATTAGGAGTTGGTGTAGTCGTCGGGAAAGGAATGGTTATGTTGTGGACCGGAGGAGGAAGTTCTGGAGAGAGATCGACCACTGAATCTGTTTCCTTATTTCCATATTATCCTGCCAAGCTCTTAGGAGAGGTGTTGTGTATTGAGGAACCAGAGACTTGTACCTTTCTTTAAATGGGAAACAATCTTCATCAAAGATCATGTGTTAGGAAATATATACGCGACCAGAAGGTGGATAGAAGCAGCGATATCCTTTATACTGAGAGTTGTATCCAAGAAAGATACATTGCAGAGAGCGCAGATCGAATTTGTTGTGGGCTAGAGGTCGAAGACACGGGTAGCAAGCAGATCCAAATACTCGTAGAGAGGCATAGTCTGGCTTCTCGTTGTGTAGTATCTCGTAAGGGCTTTTGTCTCCCAAGACTGATGAGGGCAGAAGATTTGTAATGTAGCAGGCTGAAAAAAACGCTTCAACCCAATACTTGAACGAGGTGTGACTGTGAAACATCATGAAAAGGCCGAGCTCGATTAGATGTCGGTGTTTTCTCTCCGATACTTCGTTTTGTTGAGAGTATACGAACAAGAGATCTGATGTCTGATTCCATTGTCAAATAGATATTTCTTGAAGAGGTTACTCGTGAACTCACCGCCCCCATCGCTTTAAAATACTTTGATCTTTGTTGTAAACAGGTTTTCAACCATCTTTTGGAAGGCAACAAAGATGGACAGAAATTCAGATTTCGTATGAAGAGGATAGAACCAAGAGAATCGAGTGAAATCATCAATGAAAACTGCATAATATTTAAAACCTTGGTTCGAAACAACCGGAGACGGACCCCAAAGATCACAATGTATTCGATCAAGAGGTTCTAAAACACGAGAATCTGAATTAAAAAACCATAATCTACTACTTTTCCCCATCTGGCAAGGCTCACACACCGGGGAGTTGCTGCTCTTATTAATATTTATTTCCTTGCTGGTTTTCAATTGCTGACGGATCGAAGGATTTGCGTACCCAAGTCTGTGGTTCCAAACGTCCTCAAGAGCAGAGCGTTGACGGTCTGAAAACATGGCAACAAATTCTTGATCCTCCAAGACATATAGACCTTTACGTCGAGGTCCCTTTGACACCACTTTCTGAGTTTGTAAGTCAATCACACACGCTTTATTAGCATCAAAGAACACCCCATATGGGTGATCATCAAATAACTGAGAGACTGAGAGCAGAGACTTTTGTATTTCTAGACATACCAAAACATTATTTAAAGTGATGGTATCGGTTGAAGAGGAGATAGTTGTGGAGCCAGTATGCGTTATTGGTAGAAGGTTCCGTCCGTAACCATTATTGTGTCATTACCTTCATAAGGAGAGGCTGTCTGCAACGAGTTTGATGAGGCTGTTACATGGGAGGAGGCACCAGAATCTGGAAACAATTATTTGCCCGTGTTATCAGCTGTACGAAGAGTAGAGAAGGCTTGAGTGATCTCCTGACTTTAATAGTTGTGATCGAATCGGTTGTAGCACTTGATAGCTGAGTGTCCGACTTGACCACAAATCTGACAGATTGGTTGCTCACCAGAGGAGTTTGTGTTGGACTGGTGTTGAGTAAAACCCCTTCCTCTGCTTGAATATCCGCCACGGCCACGGTTTCCTCTAAAGTAACCACCACGTCCTCTTTGGTTGTACTCGAACCTCTGGGTTTGGAAGGCCATATGTGGTGAAGGTTGAACAGTTGTTTCATAGGATTAGAGGCGGTTGGCGAAACCAGATATCTCAGAAACCGCATCGTTGAAGGTTGGGGGAGGAATCCTTGACATAGAACTTTGAATCACAGTTGTTATAGGATCAAAATCTCTTCCCAATCCATTCATAAAACTGAAAATCTTAAGGGATTCTTCTACAGGTTTTCCAATCGAACTGAGCTGTTCACACACTACCCTAAACTCACGAACATATGTTGAGAAATCTTTACCTTGCAGGTTCATTAGTTGTAGTCACCTTTTGAGGTCAAACTCCCTTGCAATGGAGCTACGATTGAAGTTATCGGCTAAGGAGATCCATACCGCCTGATACGTTTTGAGACAGTGAACACAGCCCAATACTTCCCCAATCAAGGTTCCAAAGATCCAGGATTTGATGAGCTTGTCGGTACATGTCCAGTTGTCGTCGTCTGGATTCGTCACCACCATCTCTGTTTCGGTAATCGTAGTGACAATCGTCGGAGGAGGTTGAGGGATTTGGCCAGTGACGAAGCCCAACAATTTTTGAGAGCGAAGAAGGGATTCTATTTGGGTTTTCCAGAGAAGGTAGTTGTTTTCATTGAGTTTTATGGTTACTGAGCTAACTATATGAATGTTGGACGGAAAGGGATAGGGACCGAGTCTCTCTGCCATTGTAGCACCTGTTAAGGTTTGGAGAGCTCTGATACCATGTGAAACTAAGGAGAAGATAGAGATTGAAAAGAAACTTATTTGTCTTTCATTTACTGTCTTGAATCCATCTTAAAACAGAGAAACAATGTTCAATATATACATTGCTATGTCGTTGGAACAATCTGGATCTTTTGTGAATCATCCTTATCTTTAGCGTCCAGCTGTAATCGTCAAGTTGTCGTCTTCGAGCTGTGTGAGGGAATCAAATTTGTTATTGCAGAGGAGTCCTCCTTTGTTTGCTGCTTCTGGTACACTTTGAGAATGAGAACGTTGCTTTGTCTTGTTCTGAGTATTGTTTTGAGGCTTCTCCGTTGGGCCTTCTCTTTGATTAAGTTGGGTCATTGATCCTTTAGCTCTATCACTCACACTCCCTACCCTCTCTATCAACGGAAAAAGACAGACACACATGGTTGTTTAAAGACAAATCCCTAACAGTTTTCTCTTCGAGACACACTTGGGAAGAACTTAGACCAAGAAAGGAACTGCAACGGTGGACCGCAAATGTCTGGTTTAAAGGAGCACTACCGAAACATGTCTTTATTTTTTGGTTATTAAACTTGGACAGATTACCGACTAGAAGCAAACTGAAGAATTGGAGGATGATTACTAATGATGTGTGTTGCTTATGTGGTCAAAATGCAGAGAACAGAGAACACTTGTTTCTTAGATGCAGAGTAGTTGAGACACTATGAGAATTTTCTCTCAGCAGATTGGGATATGGCAAATTCTATTTTCACAACTAGACAGCTTTTACCTCTAGGCTGGGAATTGCAGATAGCATTTGCTCAACTACACTACGGAAACTAGTGACACAAGCAACAATCCACGCCATCTGGACCGAAACGAACCAACGCTACCATACAGCCACATCTTCCACCATCCAGCAGATCACGATCAGCTTAGACAAGCTTATAAGAGACATTATTTTGGCGAAAAAAGGGAGGAAGAAAAATTTGCAACTTTGATGCAACGATGGCTAACACAGACAACTTAGACTAACCCTAATCACCCTAATCTGTCATGGAAATGATCTAAACAGGTTTGTTCCTTGTTTTTTATATTTTTTTGGACAAGGAACAAACTCTCGTATTGCAACTTTTGTAAAATGTACTAACCTCTTCATGTAAATGAAATTCAAATATTTAACCAAAAAAAAAACTTTGGATATCTCCAATGTACATGATCCAGGAATGTAGGAAAACTACACCCAATGTCATGAAGACTATGAAGTAAAAGCCAGTATGGTTCATCATGCTCAAGCAGATGTTATTTCTGACAAAAGAAAGTCGAGATGGAACTTACGTGAGATAGGTGGATATGAAAATATCATAAAATCCATTAGAACTCAAGTTAGTGAATCCAACCGAAATAGGACACAAAATTCAAGATAAACACCACCAAATCATTTTTCTTATGTTCAAACTCATCCACAACACAAGAACAAAGGAAGAAACCAACAAAATCCGCGAAAGTCAAAGCCAACTACGGAAAAACCAAGTAACATATCTAGAACTCTAGAAATTTCTGAATATGTGCTAACACTCACTATGTCAGATATAAAATTTGCAAGGTTTGTTCCTGTCAAAAGATATCTCATCGAGGATACTTGATGCAATTGCCAAAAGCATATTATTTACATTGTTCACATATTTGCATGTGATGCCTAATTTATTTTGTTTCAGGTTGATTATCATCTGTAAACAAGATGATGGTGATAGTCTTTTATCTTATGCAATCTAAAATTTTGTGGACATATTTGATAGAAAAATAATAAGTTTAATTCTACCCAACCTCATCTATTTGTCCACAAAAAATGGTTTTCTGTGTTTTGAGATATGTCAATAAACTCAAATAGTGCATACTAATGTACAATTTATTCTTATGAGTTAATTTGAGTTATTTATGAATGGGTATGATTAATTTGGAATTTATGATCAAGATGGATATATATTTACAACATTTCTTTTCTATTTTTTAAACTTAAAAGTCTTCGGCTATGTTTTTATTTTTCAAAATTAATTTTCATCGCTCTTTGTTATGACGGATCGAACGCCCCACTGGGGCCAGATGCCTCTTCTGGACCAGATGTCCATCATAAACCCTGTCCAACCCATCCCCTTAGTGCGATATTGTCCGCTCTGAACCAAACTGGCAAAGCCCTCACGGATTTGCTTTTGGGCTTTTAATCCCAAAGGTCTCACACTAAGTAGGGGTTAGACTCTATTTATATATTAGATTTTCTTGTCTAACATATCCGATGTAGGATTTGGATTGTATCCCAACAATCCTCCCTCAAACCAAGGACCACAAAACCTTGGCTTTGATACCAAATGTGTTATGACGGACCGGACGCCCCACTGGGGCCAGATGTCCGTCATAAACCTTGTCCAACCCGTCCCTTTAGTGTGATATTGTCGCTCTGGGCCAAACTGGCAAAGCCCTCACGGATTTTCTTTTGGGCTTTTGGTCCCAAAGGCCTCACACTAAGTAGGGGTTAGACTCTATTTATATATTAGACTTTTTTGTCTAACATATCTGATGTAGGACTTGGATTGTATCCCAACAACGGTGCCAAAACCGCGGGAAGATAATGGTCTTGAACATCTTCAGTACAACATTTGAGCTATTAGTTGGACTAGCAATTGCTTCAACCCACTTAGGCACATAATCTACAGCAACTAGGTTGTACTGATTATTGTGAGAAGATGGGAAAGGATCCATGAAGTCGATCCCCCAAGTGAGTTATTTATGAATGGGTATGATTAATTTGGAATTTATGATCAAGATGGACATATATTTACAACATTTCTTTTCTAATTTTTAAACTTAAAAATCTTCGGCTATGTTTTCATTTTTCAAGATTAATTTTCATCGCTCTTAAATTCTTGATCCAATATTTTATTTATGATGAGTTTGCAAGAAACATCTTTCTCTAGTGGCAATATTTATTTGGTGGTTCTGAATACTGGTCATTACATATTGTTAACTGCATATTTGCGTTTGAAACCAATTGTATATACACACTTATAATTTATAAATCTACAACTATATAGATACTGGCCAAATTGGTTTAAAGTAGAACATAAAAAATGATAAAACATACATACGATCGTCTAGATTTTATTTTATGAGCGTCATTTGCTTAAATTTTTTAAAACCTTGTTATATTTTAAGGGAAATGGCCGACCAAAAAAAAAGGGGGAAATAAGTGGATAAGGTTGAGGAATAGAAGAATAACCAATAGAGTTGTCATGCATCAAAAGATTTTCTTACGTTTCGTAATCCATATTATTTACTATTATTTATTAGACTTTAACATCCCATTCTATGTTGCATGCAATATAACTAGCATTCCACATAATCTCATATCCACGTTAATATGCAATAAGGTTGTCGAAATGAGTCAATAGCTCTAACTATGAGTTCAACTTATGTTTCAAAGTTTTATTTAAGTTTACTTATTGATGTTAAATGAATGGGCGAGAGTTTGTCGAGTTCCATTAATATATCATATCATACGGTAGCTCATGAACACAGATTTTTTCACCAAACTAAAATGTTATATTTATATGTTGTAGCTATAAAATTATATTAAATAATTTTTGTCACAAAAATAAAATATTAATAATAGAAATAATCTAATTCACAGTTTAATTTAGACTTGACAGCTTAAATGCTAAAACTTGTTATTTTTGTATTAATACAACTAGGATTTAACCCACGAAGACTCGAAACAATAGTTGTAAGATTGTATTGGTTTTAAATGTTATTATTTCGAAAATTTTGGAAATTTTACATGTTTTTATGTAACTTTTTGTAGCATAATAAATGTATGAGTTATATAATTATATATATTATTATTTTGTATTAATTATAAATTTATGCTACATACAAAAAGTTTAATTAATTTAAATGTACAATCAGTTTTAAATGAACACATGATTAGATCTATAAATATGTAATAGTGAGAAAATATCCCCTATACATTAATTGTGAAGTCACTTTGACATGTGTCTTCACCACAATGACTTTCAACCCCAAAATTATGACATGGCAACTTCATGAAATTTAATTGGTTTAATTTAATCTTTAATTTAAATACATATTATGACATGGCAACCAATTTAATCTTTAATTTATGGTTTTTTTAATTTAAATATATATTATGATTTGGTTAACTTAAATACATATTATGATCGGCTTAATCTTTAAATACATATTATGATTTTG
>OVAN01009615.1:0-16711 GCA_900406275.1 Anastatica hierochuntica | reverse complement strand
TCTGAGAAAGTTGTTGCCTTTGAGGGTCTTTAAGGCCTGTGAGTCTATCAAAAACATCTACAAATAATGCAACAATCTGCGAGATAACATCACAATTAACTTTTTTGTTCTTTCAAAGACATGGAAAATCTTCGGTGTATAGAAACACATACAACTAGTCTTTATTACAATCTCACATAAAAATCATGGAAGTGAGATAATATATAATGACAGAGGATGATCCTGTTGGCCATTTGTTTAAAATGGGGTCTAAATTCCCAAAAAAACCAAGAGAAGGCTACAACGAGTATGCAAAGTGCTATAGGATTTAACATTGCTATAGCCTTTGCGTTATTTAGCCGAACCATACAGATCTGGCAATCATAAAAGAACTTAACTTAGCAAGCATCAAGATCGCGGAATTTTGGTGGCTTTGGCTCGCCCAGCAGTGTTGTGTTTCCTCCTTCTGGTCCGCACTTGATCCTTTTCGGATTTTGAGTTCCATGCTGAAAACATAGATTACTTAGTGATAAGTTGGATTCGGGTTTTAGGTATAATAAGGGTGTGTGTCAAACCAAAATTTTACGTAAAAGTGACCAATCCAAAAACCAAACCTATGAGGAAACAAAACCAATTCGGTTTCATTTTCTCCATATAACAAACTGTAAATGGAAAGAAAGTAACATTTCGTTGACATCTTTTGCCAGAGCTAAATCCAACAAAAACTGGAAAAAAAAATTCTGAACATCTAAAAGAAAGCAAAAAAACCAAAACCGGATTGGCACCCCTTTAGACCGTTATAAGACTAGTTAGTTTTACCTTACTGATGCAATTTAATAGTAAATGAATAACATCAGGAAGTATCAAAATGCAATGGGTAAGTTATCATCTTACCGGTGGCTTCTCTCCTTTTCTCAGCTTTTCAACAATCTCTACAACTTTCTCAGGTGTAACATCTTCCTGTATATTGAAGCATGAGACAGTGTGAATACAATTTTCTATTTTTATTCTTGTCAGCTTACACTGTATACAGGCAGGAACACAGTGCAGCGAAAAAGAAAGCTATGATGAGATTCAACATACGAAATAGTTATATGTGTATCCTTCTGATCCATTAGAGTAGTCTGCAACAGTGATCATGGGTGCATTAACACAACATCCCTGAAACAAAACCAAACAGATGATATATCATACATCTATCGTCTCTTTTTCACGTGTAGTATGTATCTCGGTGATGATTCTGCATAAATGTGCGATTTCAGGAAACCAGAGAGGCGATACGAAATCAATACCATGCATTCCATCTCTCCAACAGAAAACAGACCATCCTTTGTGACTTCTGCAATAAACAAAAATAAGACCGGAGATCATTATGACTGATCATCACAGTCTGATTTTGTTTATGAAAGGTCGGTTATAGAGCTTTACCACCGCGTTTTACACCCAAATGGTCTAGCAGAGCTGATTCAATGTCTCGTGAACCACGGATCATGCAAGGTGTTGTGCCGCAAACTAGAAGGTGGTACTTTCCAACCTGCAAGAGAAAATGAAAAATGAGCATGTGATGTGTGTTTTGACGAGTACAGAAGATACTGGGTTACATAACTTATATATAAGTAGTTAGTACTTCTTACCTTTGCCCTGTTGAACATTGAGTAAAATGTTGCAACCTCATAGACACGGATAGGAGCAACTTCTATAACTTTAGCAACCTGAAAAATTTGTATTGTTATGTTGTCAGAATAACCTAAAAACATGGAATGTTGTATTTTTAAAAGTAACCAAAAAAACTACAAAAAATTCAGGTCTCGCAGTTACAATTAAACTGTGAAGCAGAAAATGCAAGATAAAGAGATAGCAAAAAAAACACCCGCTTCACAGTCTTTTGACTTAGCAAGCGAGCAGCGGAAAAATACTAAACAAAAACATACTGCATTCATTGCTGAAACAGGGAGCCAGCCTCCATGCTGCTGTTGTGCAAGATCTAGAAGCGGAATAACTGCAGACTGCTTGTAATTGGATGGATAGTATGAGAGTATCTCCTTAACCTACGAAGTTCGGATAAAATAGAATATCAGAAAATATGAAAAGACGGGGAAATCAGTTCCACTTTCTATGCAAGATTACTGCAACTAGATATGGCAGATGCAGTTCAAAAAATTGATTTCACTTTGGTATTTTTGCTCCACAAAATCGGTCTACTAATTTCCGAATAGTCTTTCTGCGACACACTGAACATTTTGACCCCTTACCTGGAACTCCAGGATTTGGGTCTGGCTTAAATCAGTTCCAAAATACTAATAGCCAATTCATAGGATGTACCCAAATAGGCAATCTTAATACAAAAAATCAGAGTCTCTGCTTTTTAATTATCCTTTCAAGGACTGCTTACTAACAGGAGAATGATGTCTAATTCAGAAGCCAATAACTTCTTAGTTGGGATCAAACAAACCGTTCCTTCAACTCTTTATGCTCAATGGAGCTACTCCTGCGTCTGGTCTTGTGATCTTTAATCAAAAGGGAACAAAATCTAAATCTTCCAACAGTTTCCCGTAACAGTACAATTTATATCCACCAATATTCTGAAACTAAGGTGATAATCTACATCGCCAAATGCATTCTCGTATTCACCTCTACTGGATAAAAATGCCAATTCTATCACACTGCAAATTTTCATCTTTATCACAGCAGCAAGAAGCGATTTATTAACTGACCTTAGCTTTGTTCGCTTCTGAGAACTCCCATGGAAGATCGGGTTTGTTATCAGGAGAATCAAGATGCTATAAGTAATCAAAACAACAACAAAAAACTCCAATTAATTTTTAAAAAAAAATATTAGAAGAGTTAGGTCAAGGGGAAAAAATCCAACACTTACATAATTTAAAGCCGTTGATAAGCTACGAGATGCCTGTAAGATAGAAAGAAAGAGAACAAAACCAAACGGAGAATGAGATCGGGAAACGCCGGAGAAAAACCGAGAAGAAGCAGGAGATTTTGGAGGATACCTGAGCCGATGGTTGACGGAAAGCTTGACGGATCTGGAGAAGACGATTAGCAGCGAGCCTCGCCAGCATTTTCAACGAGAGACGCACGAAGCTTTTTGATCTGATGAGGAAGAACCAAGAAGAAGAAGCAGAGAAACGAACGAGCTAGACTCCGGTTATCTTACTAGCTCACCTGGCGCAGGATTGTCTATGGCGCTTTAGTTTTGCTAAAATAAGCCTGAATCTCTTATTGAAGGCCCATCTTGTTGTTAGAGAAAAACCCAAAAATATTTAGATCCTCAAACAATGAAATAGGCGTAATAAGGACTTTGACGCGAGACTAATGCTTATTCGCCGTTCTTTTTTATACACTAGGCCCATATCGGCGGATATTTTTATATAGTCTTTTTAATATTTCTAACTATAGATATTAACGAAATTAACTTTTTTGGTTCACTGATTGATCAAAATTTAATGCTTCTACACCAGGAGGTTAGAAAATCGATTTTCCGAAAATACGCAATTAAAAAGATTTGTCCCATGAAAAATTGTCTTTGTATTTGTTTTTCAAAATTTGTAATAGCAATAGTAATAATTCTCTTGAAATTTGCAATAGCAAAATTTAAACTAACCGTTCAAAGGGAAAGAACTTCTCTTGAAATTGATAGTTATAAATCAAAATAAACCAGACAAATGTGTAGATTTCTTTTTTTTTGTGCTAATGTGTATAATTTTCTTTAGGAAATGATAAATATAGTTCATGAGTTTTGGTTGCGATATGGTTCATTAACTTCATTAGACTTTCTTTAATAACTCAATTCTTCAGCACAAAACAATTGAAAAAAGAATTATCTCCAACAATGTTTATATACGTTATGTGCGAGTGTTTTTTCCTTTTATTTTATTTTACTATTGAACTATTATCACATTTTTACTTCATATCTATGTGGTAAGAGAAAGAAGACAAATAGACACTAATATAGTTTTATTCTCCTTTAGTCACATTGAAAAGTTAAAGTTTTTTTGATTCTTTGAGCCAAAGATTAGTAAACACCAATATTAAACACTAATTAAAAGAGAATATGAAAAGTTACAAAATTGTTGAAGTATGAAGGCAAAGGTTTTTAGTTTCGCATGTTAGTTTCTCAAAAGAGTAAAATGATGATGTGGTGATTTTTTTGAAAAGAATTGGTCTCTTTTCATATATATGATTTACGAATTACATTATTATTCTAGAATAAGATTAATTATGATGAAATTTTCGGTCTTCAATTCTCATATAATATGCCTACCGGTCAAAAACATAGGTGACCAAAGATCGAATTAAGAACAACTGATTAAGGCCTTGATTGTTAGACAACATGGAAAATCCTTGGTTTGCTCAATTTGACCCCTCCCACCCTCTCTCCTCTTTTGGAAAACTCTCCCGGCCACCCCACTCCTGACCCTCTTGACCCCCTCCATTTCCCTCCCCTTCCCCCTCCTTTGCTTCTCCAACTAGCGCTAAGCCGTCTACTTCAACTATAGCTCCTTCATCCTGCCATCGCTCCCAGAAAGTGACAACTGAGGCCCTACTGTCTTCAAAGACACACATATCTGTATCGGACCCCACTTTGAGAATATTACCCTGGCTGGTAGTTAGTTTAGATCTGCAGGTTTGGAAACCTCTACTGTTCATCAACAATGCTCGAACTCTCCTGGTGCTCGCGCAAGCCCTGTGGAAACTCCTACACCTAGCCCTACCCAAAAACTAACTTGGACAGACAAAGTAAGGGGAAGTACATACAAATCTCTTACTAGATATGACCTTCCCTCAATTCCTATCACTGGCAAATCGAGGGTTTTGATTCCTGATGATGGCTTTGAGAAAAGGACTTTGTAGTCGGTCATTTCGGTGGTAGAACCCCTTCTTATAACCTTGCCCAGAGCATCCTCTCTCACCTTTGGGGACAAGGAAAAAAAGCTGGAGATACATGTCTCTTGCAACGCAGTCCATGTTGGTTTGAATACTTAATGCTTATATTAGGAAGAAAGTGCTTGAAAAGAAGACCTGGTATATTTCTACCTCTATGTTTCAAGTTACTCCTTGGGGCTCCACCCTTGATGATATTGATACCCTCATGGAGGTTTTCCCCATCTGGGTGCACTTGAAAGATGTCCCTCTTATTCTCAAAACTAATGAAGGGTTAAGTCGGATTGCAGGTGAAATAAGAGATCCAAAGAAGACAGATGACTTTACCAAAAACCTGGTCAACTTGGAAATTTCTCATGTTAAGGTGATAGTGGATCTAACAAAACCTTTACCCTCTGTGGTTGAAGTCTTGCGCAGAGATGGCTCAATAAAAGAAGTGTGAGTTGAGTATCCTTGGCTTCCCCCTATATTTTTTGCCTGCAAAAAGCTGGTCATCTAATAAAACTCTTCCCTAAAGTAACACAACAATGGCAGCCCACAGGAAAAATACTGACCAGAGATAAGGGTCTTGATACATTCCACTCTGAAGCTCCTTAGCAGCGTGCACCTGAGGCTGAAGCTGGTGAAGTTAATGCTCCTAATCCCATTCTTAAAGATGAGTCCAACCCTCTGGAACCTATCTCCCCTGTTAGCCCCTTTATAGCTAATTGTGTCCTTGGCTCACAAGCACCCATGGGGAGGGGGGGGGTCAAGAGAAAACATTCGTTGTCCTCCTGTCAGCTTTTGTAACTTCTTTGCTGCCCCAGCTAAAAGGTCCTACAAAGGAAACTCTTCCCCAGTAGGGAAGAGAAAATTTTAATCCCTAATGAGTAACCTGGAGAAGCATATACCTTTTTTCATTGGTTGTCTACTAATAAATCTATTCTAGGAGCCTTGTTAGAATCTCACATCAAGTTGGCCAACTGGAAAACTAAAATGAAAAACTTTGTCCTGGTTGAAACTATACCTCAAACCATGCCAACGACGAAGAAGGGAGAATTATTCTAATATGGAGGACTACTATTAATTTGATGATCCTGAAGTAAACTAAGTAGTCTTTGACATATAAAATTCAGCTGCAAACTGGTCAGAACTTCCTTTTTACTGTTGTTTATGCTTGTAACACTCAAGGAGAAATAGTTGATATATGTACAGACCTGATGGATCTCCAGAATACCTTTAATACATACTCTGAGATTTGGATACTAGGGGCATACTTTAATAAGATAATCCACCCCTCTGAACACTCTTCACCATGGGTTAACACTCTTACTGCAGACATGTGTGAAATGAAGGATGTCATGTCAACTTTTGGTGTAGACGATCTCAGATACATTGGTTCCTCTCATGCATGGTCCAACTGTCAACCTGCAGATCCCATCTCCAAAAAGCTTGACAGAGCCTTGTGCAATTTCAAGTGGATTCAGGACTTTCCTAACAGTGTTGCCAGCTTCAATGCACCAGAATTCTCTGACCACTCACCTTGTGTAGTCAATCTTGGGTGTCCCCTTCCTCTTGCAGGAACCAAGCCTTTTAAGTTTTTCAATTTCTTTACAAGGTATCCTAGCTTCATGTCAACTGTAAAAGAAGCATGGGAAAATTTTAATTCTATTGTAACTGCTTTGTCTATGTTTTTCTATAAGCTCAAAACCTTGAAGTTGCCTTTAAAGTTTCTCAACAAGGTACACTTTTCTGACATTCAGCACAAGATTGCAGAAGCCTCCTCTTTGCTGCAAGCGGCTCAGCTGGAAGCCCTTGTTAATCCCTCATCTGCTTCATTTCAAACTGAGAGGAATCTGCAACAAAAATGGTCACATTTGAGGTTAATAGAGGAGTCATTCTTTAAGCAAAAGTCAAGAATCAACTGGCTTCAAGAAGGGGACCAAAATACTATTTTCTTCTACAAAAATGTGGCCTCACAAAATTCCTATAATGCCATCTTGTCACGGACTGATGATAATGGAAACATCATAATTGATCCTAATTATTTGGGGGGGGGGGAAATTATGGTCCACCATTTTAGCTCGCTCTTTTCTCATTTAACTCTGCCGCAAATCCCAACCTCTTTTCCATGGATAAGTGAGCTTGTATCTTTTAGATGCAGTCCAGAGGTACAAAGGCATATGGCTATTGCACCTACAAGTGAGGAAGCTACTCAAGTGTTATTTAAGCTGAATTAAAACAAGGCACCATGGCCTGATGGTTTCACCTCATCTTTATTCAAAGAGAATTGAGATCTAATTTGGCCTGAATTTCTGGATAGTATTATCAAGTTCTTCTCATATGGTTTTCACCCATCTGCAGTCAATGCCACTATCTTAGCTTTAGTTCCTAAGAAACCATGAGCTACTCACATTAAGGACTTCAGATATATTGCCTACTGTAACAATACCTACAAAGTGATAGCAAAGTTGTTGGTGAGGAAATTGAAGCCTATTCTGCCTCAAGTCATTCTCCTCAATCAAACAACCTTTGTTGAGGGGAGATTGCTCATAGAGAATACTTTGCTTGCTTATGAAATTGTGCAAAACTATCACAGAGATAAGAGGATCAAGAGGGTCACTATAACGATAGATATTGCCAAGCTTTTGAATGTGTGAGATGGGAATTCATGTTCTCTTTCTTAAGGGTTATAATGATACTAGAGGAGTATATAAGATGGCTAAATGCATATGTACAAGCAGTCTCATATTCTATGGATTTCAATGGGGTCACTGTAGGCTATTTCAAAGGAAGGAGAGGATTAAAGCATGGCAACTCTATATCTCCCTACCTTTTTGTCCTAATAATGAATTGTTTGTCTTATGCCCTCAATAAAGCATAATAGAATGCTATATTTAACTACCATACTATATGCAAGGGTGTAAAGCTGACACTCCTATGCTTTTTTGATGATCTCTTGATAGGGCTCTCCAAATTCGGTTGTTGGTGTTCTCTCGGTCTTAAATGATTTTGAGCAGAGATCAGGCCTAGCCCTTAGTCTTTAGAAGACTTGTTTCTTCTCAGGAGGCTTAACAGACCAAGAGGCAGAAGCTATCACCTTGGCTACTGGCATCTCTCAAGCTACCCTCCCGGTTAGGTATATGGGTGTTCCTGTCTGCACAAAAAAGCTTTCAAATGTTAATTGCTCAGTTCTCCTTCAAACAATCAAAAACAAGCTTAACTCATGGGCCACTAAGTCTCTTTCCTATGATGGGAGGCTGCAACTTAACTCTACAGTCATTACATGACTAACTAATTTTTGGGCTAGCTCATTTATCTTGCCATCAGAATGTATCAATGACGTAAACTCTCTCTGTGGCAAGTTTCTTTGGAAGGGAAATATTGAAGCTAAAGGAAGTGCAAGGGTGTCATGGGACTCAACTTGTTGGCCTAAATCTAAAGGCGGGATAGGGCTAAAAAATCTATCTACCTGGAACAGGGCATGTGCTCTGAAACTCATCTGGTTCCTCTTCTTTAAGCAGAACTTCATCTGGTCTTCTTGGTACATCAATGACGTCTTGAAAGGTCAGTTGAACTGGTTCTGGGTTATTAATACTAAACAGAAAAATTCTTGGCTGGGAAATGAATTGATCAAAATGAGGGAGGCTCTATACATGTCCTCGTTATCGTTGGGTATTTCACAGTCGGCTACCTTAGCAGAATTGTGGAATGGGCATCGTTGGATACTTCCTTTAACAAGATCATAACAACAAGTTCCCATTTACTCCTACATGTCCTCGTTATCGTTGTCTAATGTTTCTGACAAATATGAGTGGTGGCCGAATGGAGTTAAAATGGATCGATATAACACAAGTCAAGTCTATGAACTTCTAAGAGGGGAGAAGCGAGATGTTACTTGGCATATGCAAGTCTGGTTGCCAGGAGGTATCCCTCAATATAAATTTCTGACATGGTTATTTTGCTTAAACATGTCCCCCACCAGGGACCGTCTGCGGAATTGGGGTCTTTGTACTGATGATATTTTGCAAGCTGTGTAACTTGGAGGTTGAAACAAGAGATCACCTTTTTTTTCATTGTTAGTATTCTTCTTCAATCTGGCAATCAATAGCCCAAACCACTGGAATTCTAAATTCAAGAGATTGGGATCCTATCCTCGTGGACCTATTTGCTCGTCGGAGGAATAAGCACCTGAGTCGGATCCAGTTGCTCGTGTGGCAAGCTTCGATTTACCATATCTAGACAAAGCGAAATAGAAGGCTTCATCAACAAACCTTCAGAGATTCGGGCACCTTTGCCAAAGACATTAAGCTCCAGATTCGTAATCGTATCTCCAGTTACAGAATGAAGCAACCGCAGTTTGCTTCCACCATTATGCAACTCTGGTTTTTCTTGTATCCAGCTCATTGATTCGCCATCCCTGGTTGGCTCTCCTCTCTTCATCTTCGCTGCATGCGTTCTGACTGCAAGATGGATGTCGAGTCTACTGTTCCATCATTACTGGGCCAAACCCATTTTGACTAGTTAAGCTGGATTCATATTTTGTTTGTTCTTCAGGCCTTTTGTTAGCCCCATCTCTTTACTAAGTACAATCTTTATAAAAACATTTTTTTCTTCCTTCTTAATTTTAGTTGAAAGCATTTTATCTAAAAAAACATTGGTGACTAACTGACTTTTCAACTGAATAGTAGAATGACAGACTACAAATTTTTTTCCAAAAACACTGTAAACAAAATTAACGATTCCCTATATTTCCTAACATGCCACATATAAATTAAAAAGTTCTTCAAATATTTTTAGTTACGCGAGTTAATGTTTCCCAACTTTTTAATAAATAAGTACATAATAACTTTTGAAAAAACATAATTATCAAAAAAAATGAAAGCTTGGGAAATGTTATGAATGGTAACAGTAACAAAAGCATGCAAAGAAATAAATTATATACCCTTTATCACACTATAATGTACTCATTACTTGCTAGCAACATAGTCCAATTATTTTCCTTCAAAATTTTAAAAAATCTTCGAACCTAGTGCACAATCCAAGATATTTCTTTTATAACTAACTATACAAAAATGTGGTAGAAATTATCTTTTGGAAATATTTTCACCTCCAATCCTACTCTATTTATCACTCTAAAATAGAGTTTGGAGTAAAAAAAGATTCAACCTTACTCTATTTTCAGTCGATAATAGAGTAAAAATAAGTTTACTCGATAATTAAATTAACTCTTTATTTTTTACCAGGAGAGAAGCCGCGCAAATGCGCAGATCTTCTTCTATATATTATGTTAAGATACAATATAATATGAAAACATTTTATTCTAACAATTAATATTTATTGCGCTTTTCTAATTTTGTATTCATAACTATAATAATTTTTATTTAATAATTCTTGAATTACTTTTTCATTTTTCTTTTCCTTCATTCAAATTTCAATCTTATATTGTTAACGATTTCTTAATTTACAATTTTAGAATTTCATTTACACTTATATTTTTTATAATGTTCATCTCTTTAATGTCTTATATTTTTGTTCTTCTGTTTTGCAGTTGTTATTTTTCTATGCATATTTATTATATTTTCTCTTTTTATTGTTCTTTTTATTCATTTTTCGGAATTTTAGATGGTTCTTCAAATATTTTTTCTACTTTATGCTTTGTAGTTTTATTTTTTTCTTATGAAACACTTTTGACCTATTTTAATTAATTTGAAAGTGGATTTTAATGTAATTTTTATGACTTTAAATTCTCTTGTTAATGGGTTATTTACTATAAATTTAGATCCCTTACCAGAAAAATATTTCATTAATACTTAAAAAGTAATTCTAATTTTTTTTTGTCTTTACATGATAGCTATATTAATTTTTGTGAAGATAGTTTTTATAAAGTCATGAGCTTTATCGTTGAATAATTTTATGTCTATATTTTGTAAATTAAACAATATATTACCATTAATTAACATGTGAATCTATTAAAGTTTATGAAGATGAAATGTCAATAAAAATGTTTAGTGATTACTAAACAATAATTAAGCAAATAAATGTAACAATTTAGTTTATTGTTATATTTTTAAAAAATTAAGAATAAAGGATGATGATTTGTCAAGCTATGGGAGCTCCCCTTCATCTTTTATAGTATAGATTCACCATTCTATTTTTCACTCCAAAATAGAGTATCATTGGAGTAGAACTCAACTCTATTATAGAGTTACACTACAACAAATCATATGTGTTGTATCATGAAAATATCTGTTTACATCATTTTTTGATAGACACAAATAAATTTGCATCATTTTGATAAGTGATTCTGAAAGTGCTGACTCCAATTTTTATTTTACTCTAATTTGTGATTAATGCAAGTAGTTCCGTCATTTATTCTAAATGATATTAATATTTGTCATTTACAAAAAAATGAAGTAAAATTTGCATCAATTATAACCATTGATGGAAGTTTTATATCATTTTTAAATAATGATTCAAATTATTTACATCACTTATATAGTTGATTTTGAAATTCTATCATTTATAAAAAGTGATGCTAATATTAGATTTTTTTTCACAAGTGATAGCAAAACAATTAATTTAAAATAATTTCAAAATTTACTATTTATTCATTATTTTTATATAACACGAAAATTAATTTAAAATTATTTCAAAATTTATTATTTATTCATTATTTTTTGTATAACAAGAAATTAATTTAAAACAATTTCAAAATTTATTATTTATTTATTATTTTTGTGTTGCATTTTCAATATTTACAAAGATTTTATTAGCTATTCTTAAATATGCATATTTTTAATTCATAAAACAAAAAACAATTTATACACTTTGTTTAAATGCATATATTTTACATTGTTATATTGATTTATTTTCGTCTAAACAAAACTATGGAAACCCACAAACGTCATCAACAGTTTGTTGCTTGAGCCATCAAAGTCCATTATTTCAAATACTTGACCAATATCATTTTGACTAATTATTGTGATTCCTCACAATTAAAACAAAAAGAATCAGCTGAAAAAATGAAAATGAATAAGTTATACATATTTTAGCAAAAATGACAAAATTATATAAGAGGAATAAAGAAACAATTTGAAGAATAATCTTATAGCGGATAAGGTCGCAATTCGAGATTCCGAAAACAAAAGTTACGTTTAAACATTTATAGAACGATGGGCTCATGACCACAAATCCATATATAGAATCAGCGTCGAACTTCGATTACACTTGTCTAACATTAAAAAAAAATTAAGATACTTTTTTCAAAATAATAAAATGATTCATCTCCAAGAAACTTTTTAGATTAGTTAGATAACTCTTATATTTAGCATACAATGATAGAGTCCCTTTATTTTTTTATTATCCAAACATATAAGCACAACTTCGAATGATAAATATCTGCTCCATCTCCGAAACAATTTTTGTAGTTTACCATGTCTTCAAGTTTTTATTTTAAAGTATGAAAGTCAAAATAAAAGATGAAAATAAAAAAATTGTCGAAAACAAGAGAAAGTTCGAAATTTAGAAAAATATTACAGATTTCTTATACCAAATAGAAGAAAAATTTAGAGATAATAGATCTTGAAGACTTATTTTGAATATTTTACATATATTAACAAAAAATGGCAGTGGTGTGAAAAAAGGAGGAATGTGGGTGAAGAAAATCTTTTTATGGATATAATATTAAACAAGTAAATCACAATTTTTTTTTATCTCAGCCGAAAATTTTGAGAAAAAATTAAAAGAAAATCTTGAAAAGAAATATTAAAATTTACGCTGATGAGAATCCCAATTACTCCCCGATTTTTTTCCCTTCAATATAGTTAAGATTCTCTAAAGAAATACATTTTTTCAATAATTTTTTAACGTCACACAACAAAATATAATAATAAAGTTGAACTTAATTAGTAACGGAGAAAATTATGGTATATTCCAACTCTTTTATTCATACTACCTCGTTTCTTTTAGTTAAGTACATATTATTAATATTATACTTATCATATCGTTGGCATTCCAAATATTAAGATGCTTTTGAATTTTTTTAATCTATATATATTTAATATTTCGTAAATTCAAAATTTTTTGTCAATTATTTTTAAATGAAAAAATTAGAATTTTTTTATAAAACTAAAAATTATTTTTTCTTTATTATGGAAAAAATATTTTGAATTTGACAAAAAAACAAAAGATTGTAAATATCTTAATCACTAATAACGTGTAAATAGTAGAATATTAATAATCAAAGGCAAATCATATACTAACTAATTAGCTTTGATCCAATTAATCTGAATCTTATTAGCGTTAGTTATTAATTTATGCTAAACAAAAATTTATGGATGCATCAATTAAATAATTGATAGGAAATTCACATTTTTTATTAACTTATCAAGTGATGCAAATTGTTATCGTGAAATGATTTTCTTAATGATTTTTTAAATTAATTTGTATCAAATTTATTTGAAATAATATAAAAAATTTCAATTGTAACAATATTTAGTTTAATTGATGTAAATTCACTTTTTTGGTCAGCAAAAGAACTTTATTAAATCAACCGGCCAAAGCTATAGGGAGAGAGCAAAGTCTTAGCTACGTATCAACAACAATATTATTCGATCTAGGAATAAAAAAATGAAATGAGAGAAAAAAATGGAAATTCACATGTTTAGTATCTTTTGATAAATATTTTTATTTAGTGTCAATTACTTTTGTGACACAAAATTAATGATGACACTCTTTTCTTGTAGTGTTACTTTATTTTGAAGGAAAAATAGAGTGAATCATTGGCGATGGTCTTATGTTTTCATCGCCAAATATTCCGGAATCTAATCACGACGCATAGGGGTTCTGTTCTTAACACTTTCCAATGGTCCATCGTATTAAAATAGAAGACACAAAAGATAACCATAAAACAACAACATTTTAAAACTAACTCTAACTCTTTGACTCTTTTATATCATTTTTTTTGAATTATTCAAAAAATGCCATTAATGAAACACAAAGCAGAGATTACATTGTCGTCTGCTTTAGCTCTCAAAAAACGGTATTATAGTCTGCTTTGTAATTTCAATTTTATAGTAGATTATAGTGTCGTCAACTTCGAATGCTATAGCAGACCGCAATGCAGTCTGCTTTGTAATTTCATCTACTAAAGTAGAGTACAAAGTTAACTGTTTTAGCACTAAAAACTACGGTGTTGCAGTCTGCATTAAAATATGAAATTACAAATTATACTGCACCGCCGTCTCTTTAGCACTGAAGCTGACGATGTTGCAGTCTGCTACAAAAAATGAAATTACAAAGCATATTGCAACGCCATTTACTTTAGCACTTGAAGTAGACATTGCTGCAATCTGCTTTAAAAAATAAAATTACAAAACAGAATACGTGGTCGTTTGCTTTGGGTGCTAAAGTAGACGACCTTGCAATATGCTTTAGAAAGCAGACAACATAAAAATCTTCAAAGTCTCATTTATGTGTTTCACAAAATTATATGAATTGAGTTTTTAACAACATTGATTGTAAATTAAAAATCGATATTTCAATTTTAAAACTAGCTTCTTTCACTTTTGAAGAAGTAGAATTTTCTCTCAAAAACCCTAGCCGCCAACCTCTTCTTCTTTTCATCTTCGATTTAGAGACCGGTAAATGGTGGCTCCTACAGCATTGTTTTCCGGTCCCTTAATATTTCTCTTGCTTTTTCTTCATTTTTTCTCTTTTGTTTTTATGGTTTGTATCGTATTTTGGTGTTGTTCTCGGGTTTGGTGGTTATTGATTTTTGATTGTGAATTTTGGTGCTATTGATATATGGCTTATTTTGGGCCAGACTAGAAGATCGGTAGGGTATTTCCGGATTGGAAGATCGACGGGTGTTACTCGATTGGAAGGTCGATGGTTAGACTAAGCTCCTCAGAGGCGCATCAATAACTTCAACAAGCATTTCATGCTGGATTTCTATTTTGGATTTTACCGTTTCAAGATTCTACAAAATTATTTGCAAAGAAAAAAGAAGACTCATTATTACCGGATGAGTCATGCTTCTGGAGATGAGTTTCTTTCATGATCAAATTGCGTTCTACTCAAGCCGCTACTGTAGATAAAAGGAGAACAAGCATATTGAAGTAAAAATTAACTTTGGACATAATTGTCATCAATGTATCACAGAGAAACCATCCAAGAATAGGGTAGCTAAAATCATTGTTATCCATGATGTTTATAGTTGTCTTTTCTTTTATTATGTAACTAGATGGTTCTCCGCGCAATGCACGGATAAATTATCTTCAAAATGTTAATAATTTCGAAACAATGTCACAAATTATATATGTGGCATACAATATGCATCAAATAGAAAAAATGTCACAAATTTTTAGATAAAAATTTATTATATGATGAACTAAATCCTCAATTAACGTATAGATTAAATTTGCTGACGTATTTTCATGGTATACATCATTATTTTCTATATTTTTTTTGGTTGAAAGCTAATTTGATGAAGATATGTGTCAAGTTAAGTCACAATTATATCTAGGGATTATTAAATTGAATATTAAAAATATAATTATTGTTATAACCAACCAAATTTCATAAAATTTCATAAAAGTGTCATGATATATTTTTTGTTGAAACTTATCATGCTGAAAATATATGACGAACTCACTTCATAATTAGTTTTAGTATATTTTATTTAACTATTTGACAACAATTATATTTTATTCAACTATTTGTTAAATTATTAGTTCTAGTTTTATAATTTTTTAATTAAATATGTAGATGACACACTTTTGAGATCTAACTACTAAATCTTTTTGGCAACAACTAATTTTATTCAAAGAATTTAGGTTGTCATGCCAAATTTTTTTAGTTGCAATCAAATTAATTTAAAATCAATCAAATTACCTTAAATTGCTACGTCATAATTTTTTGTTAAAAACAATTGTGGTAATGACATGTGGCAAACTTACTTCTTAATTAATGTATAAGAGATGCCTAACTGCCCAAGACTTGACTTCCAATTTCCAAATAAACTAAACCAAGATATTTGATCTTGGAGATATTTTTTATTAGATTTGATTGTTATTAAGAGTCACGGAGTCTATCTAATAATTAAAATTGAGATTTAACTGTTAAAATTTTTTTTCCTAACGTCTAACCGTTAAAATCTATCTAATAATTAACTGTACTAAATAAAACTAAAAAAGTCTAATTAAAATTAATGTGATTTAGGGTTAAATTAAAGATTAAATTAACAAAATCATAATATGTATTTAAAGATTAAGTAGATCATAATATGTATTTAAATTAACCAAATCATAATATGTATTTAAATTAAAAAAAATCATAAATTAAAGATTAAATTGGTTGCCATGTCCTAATATGTATTTAAATTAAAGATTAAATTAAACCAATTAAATTCCATGAAGTTGTCATGTCATAATTTTGGAGTTGAAAGTCATTGTATTGAAGACACATGTCAAAGTGACTTCACAATTAATGTATAGGGGATTGGTATTTGTCCACTTTAATATTAATAAAATTCTAGCGACAAAAAAAATCAACTTCTTTTTTTTTGTCATCTCAAAATAACATTCAGAGATACTAGCAATGTATACAGGAAGCAAAAAAAAAATTCATCAACGCAACAAGCTAAGAGAAAGAAGCAGAGAAGCATAAACTAAAAAAACACAAGAGAAACTAGGGGTAGGCAAAATACCCGGATCCGAAGAACCGAACGAAAAAGTAGATCCGAACTCAAACCCCGAACATTTGAAATACCCAAACGGATTTTCATCTCAATACTCGAAAGAACCGGAACTGAGTTAGTATTCTAAATACAAAAAGCGACATATCCAAAATATTA